>WNNJ02002428.1:0-30784 GCA_012934845.2 Pomphorhynchus laevis
CATTATATATTATACATTATACATAATACATTATATATTATCTAATATATACATTAGATATTAATACATTAGATATTATGATATCTAATGTATTATAATGTATTATAATGATGGATATTATAATGTATTATGATATGTATTATGTATTATGATGTATAATGATGGATATTATAATGTATTATGATGGATGCTGAGGTATCCATCCCAGGCTATTTTTTGTTCTGTAGTGATCGGATAGGGGGTAGGGGTGGTGTAGCTCTCTTTGGGAGACGAAGTTAAGGTGCGTGTTTTGAGTAAGTCATATATTGATAGAGTCGAGAGTTTGTGGTGTCAAGTGAAGTTCGATAACAGCTCACCCATTATACTGGGTCTTGTGTATCGTGCTTCAAGGCAATATCTAAGAAACTCATTGAAGAGATAGAGTTGTATACGCGAGGAGATTGTGATACTGTGATAATTGGGGATCTGAATATGCCAGATGTTGAATGGACTTCGAATACGGTTCTTCCTACTTGTGATAGCGAATCTTGTGACCTTATGGAGTGTTTTACTTATTGTGGTCTTGCTCAATTTGTTGATGTACATACTGGCTTTTCAAGTTGTAGTTCTTCCCTTCTTGATCTTTGCCTATCGACAAACAGTCAATTAATCAGTAGTATCCAATATGATTCTTTTGTTAGTTTGTCTGATCACTGTGTAGTTAAAGTTTTGCTAAATATACAAATGAGGGTGTTTAATCATGCTCGGTACAAACGCCAGATTAATGTCTTTCGTGCGAACTATGATGTTATAACATCAAAGTTGCATAGAGTAAGTTGGCCTGATCCGGCTGTTGTCGGAGTTGACGAGGCCTGGGATCATTTTCGCGTAACGCTTTATTATCTAATGGTAAAATTCTCACCTTTGAAGTCTAAGACTAGTCGGAAAATCGCTCGTTGGTTTTTACTGAGCTGGCTACTGCGATGAAGGCTCGTGACTTCAGTTTCAAATGCTTTAAGGGTGGGTTTTGTGAATATGGTGTTTATAAGCAGGCGAGAAATTTCTTCAATTCTTTAAAACGACATAAGCGCTATTTATTTGAAATTGGTCTAGCTCATAGTTGTAGACATGATCCCAAAGCTCTCTTTCTATTTGTGAATAGTAGTAGGAACGCTAATAAAACAATTGGCCAATATTTTGATAGCGTTATTGAAGACGACCTTGCTGAGATGTTCTCAAGGCATTTTTACTTGGACAAAGAGACTACAAACGAGTATTCTGAACCTATCCAGAACAGTGAGACGATAAGGGGTGCTAGTGTCCTAGTTTAGACATAGCTAATTTGATAACTCCTGAGAAAGTTTTAGCTGAACTGCATCGTCTTAAAGAGACAAACTCCAAAGGTGCTGATTTGTTACCTTCGATATATCTTCGTCGTATTGCAGACTCAATATATACACTACTTTGTAACATATTTCGACAATATATTATTGATACGACTCTTCCAAAAGAGTGGAAACAATCGATCATTCACCCTATCTACAAAAAGGGTGATAGATCTTCAGTAGACAATTATAGACCAGTAAGTATTACTTGCTTATGTTGTAGAATGTTAGAGCGAATTATACATGGTTATATGGTCAAGTTTTATAGTGAGAATAATGTAATAGCTTCTGAGCAACATGGTTTCCGTAAGGGTTATTCGACAGTTACTAATCTACTCGCAGCCCATCTTGATTGGTCAGCTAATAAAGCCGTATCCATTGCTACTGACATCATATTCTTCGATTTCTCTAAGGCATTCGACAGAGTAGACCATAGATTCCTCCTAAATAAACTAGAGAAAAGTGGCATTCCATTTTTGCTTGTTAGATGGACTGAATCGTTTTTAAGCAATCGTAGTTATTGTGTGCGTGTAGATAATTTTTACTCTTCTTCGCGGCCGTGTAATATAGGGGTGCCTCAAGGTTCAATATTGGGTCCATTGTTATTTAGTGTCTACATCAACGATATCCCGGAACTTATTGATTCTCGGATGCTTTTATATGTAGACGATTTGAAAATTTGGCGGGCAATTCGTTCACCCAATGATATAGTTAAACTGCAACGGGATATCGATGAAGTCGAAAATTGGGCTCTGCTCAATAGGTTGATTGTAAATATATCAAAATGCAAACATCTACGTGTTCGTGGCGGAAATGCTCAATCTTTAGCTAATTATAGCTTTCAAAGCAGTAATATAGAACGAATGAACAAATATAAGGACTTGGGAGTGTGGATAAACAGTGATTTGAGTACTGTCACACATACTGAACATGCTTGTTCAAATGCGTTGGGGATAATCGGTCAACTTCGACGCACTTTCATTGCACTCAATCAATTTGCCCTACGTCCACTAATCTTTGCTCATGTGTTGAGCCGTCTTTTATATGCTGCGCCGTGTGTGTATCCCCAAAATTCAAAAGAACATATTAGTTCAGAAAGGGTACTTCATAGAGCTACCAAGCTAGCACCGCAACTGAAATGTTTGTCGTACCCTTATCGATTAAAATCACTTAGACTTGAGACTGTCACGTGGACCCGCCGGTACATCGATATGAGTATGGTCTGGCAAATTCTTAATGATTTGGATCATCCACTTCGTGATTATCTTCATTTGCGCTCATCCAATATCCTCCGAGGCCATTGTTTAACCCTACGACGTGAAAGGATAAGAAAATCACGAGCTGTCCAATTTGATCGGCGAGTTGTATCTCTGTGGAATAGGCTTGGAGAGTCAACAGTGTGCAGTACCAATATCAACGAATTCAAAAAGAAATTACGGATAGAGGATGCCATAGGGAAAGCTGTTTTTCCGTATTTGTGATACTTTTATTATATTTTCTTTTTTCTGCAGTGAACCAGCCAATTAAGCCATGCTTTTATGTGATGTTGAAACATTTATAATAATGAGAGAATTTATTATACCTCTTTATCTTTCGGTACTGGGTAAACAAAATAAATACACCAAGAGTTTATCAATTTTATAAGTTGTATTTCAAAATCTTCTCTTACTGTCAATATCGGATAGCGACAGATTTTTCAAAATTAGGCAAGTGAAGATATGCAGGTTAGATGCGCATTCATTTTTGCAAAGAACACAAATGCACAAAGAGCACCGTACATGTACTGGAATTCTAATAGCGCAGAATTTATCGTGATATCCATGGACAGATGCTCTCCAGATCAGCGGTATTTTCCTTGCTCAGGGTTCTCTCCATTTAGTCTGTAAGAATGCCGGAGTAAGATAAAATTCAGAATCCAATGAAGTCGTCTTTCGAAAGAACATGTTCAGATTAGTAGTAAATGATGCAGTGTGTTCAAGATTAAATGTTGAGCAGATGTATTTAGAGCAAGGTTCTAACGATGATAGTATCGCTATAACCGTTGAAGAACATTTTGGTGAGACTCCAACAATTCGCTTCACGAATCTCCATTGTCACTTGTCCAACTGCTGAAAATTGAAGGGACTTAAATCCGACCAGATAACTTGCAAAGCATATGAAACAATGGGAAGCCACATACTTCGAAAATACCGGAGGGCTCCTGAGAAAGATAAAGAACCTAAGTTTTTTGCATAAGAGGTTGCTACAACTAATTTCGAAGATTTACGATGTAGGTGTTCAGTAAATGACCATTTCGACGAAAGTAATACTCCCAAATAATTGTAACTATTGCAGAATTCTAAATCTACATTCCCTATTCTCAGCATGTCACATCGACGCAAAGGTCCACCTAACCGAAATTTAAGGGCTTTTGACCACGAATGCCTAATAAAGCAGGATTGTCAAATGTATAAAAACCAGGTAAAGAATAATTATTAGTAAACATGGTCTCTAATAGTACCACAACGTGAAAGGTATCGAATCAGGATTCAATACCTTGCTTAATCAAAGACGCCAAACCTTCCACATTAAATAGTAACAGTCTAAAAGACTTGTGGTGCTCACAAACCTGACTACCACTTATTGCAGAAGAGGATAGTCATATAGACGACCCATCCATTAATGAAGAATTAACGGGTGATGTGCCTACCTTTCCATTATTCGGTCTACGAACAATTTGAAAATTTCTAATTATGTAATTACTATTTGGGTTTGCGAGTCTTTTCTCTTGTAGCTGTTTGCGCAGAATCTGATTGGCAACACGCTCTTAGGGGAAAAATCCGGCATGATATAAACATTCCTAAAACGATCAACTTTTCTCAATTTATAAGAGTTTGATAAAACGTTGCTGGCCGTTACCTCGCCCGTTGAAACTAAAGTCCACGGAGGAATG
Source organism: Pomphorhynchus laevis (assembly GCA_012934845.2). NCBI lineage: Eukaryota > Metazoa > Acanthocephala > Palaeacanthocephala > Echinorhynchida > Pomphorhynchidae > Pomphorhynchus > Pomphorhynchus laevis. The sequence goes on from WNNJ02002428.1 coordinate 4,297, forward strand.
TCTGTTCTTTTGGCTGGAAGTCGATTGACCTTAATTGAAAATTTTGCAGTTATTTGAATGCCTACAGAGGATAAAATGTCTCTAACACTAGCTTCATCATTCGCTGTATTTGGTAGATTGCGTATAATAAAATTTGACGAACGCAAAGCTGATTTTTTGCAACTGTTAATGATTTCCAACGGGGAGCAGATACTTGATTTAATATTAGAAGTGGCAAGGATAGAACGCGTTACTTCTCAACGTACTACACTTGCGAAACTACGATTCAGAAATGGAGAGGGGTTGTGAGATGATAGATTTTGAGAATGGTTAGAAGATATTTCCTTGGATTGTGCTAATTTTAGTTCATCGATCTTAGCCTCCAAATTGCTTATAGCAACATTCGCCTGTTCTAAGGATTGTTCTATAGTTGTAATGCGTTTTGCAGCACAAATTCCGCAGATGAATCGCTGAAGAAAGAAATCTCGAGATACCCTACGAGGAGACTTGACAACAGGATATAAAGAACAACCAAAACCGTCACATTTTAATTCAAATGACACGTACTCTCTAGAATCATCGTGACTTAACGGAATGGAATCAAGCTTATCTACGCTACATGCAGTATGCTGAGACAAGTATGCAGATGTGGGAGCGTCAATAGAAGAATTCGCACGGTTGGAACACCTGCTACCAGGAAGACAATCGACACAGAGTTTGAGGCCTTTGCACACACAGCTTTTGCAAACAGCATTTCGACCATTACATTGGCAACAGTGAGAAGCAGACATTATTCTTTTGTAATGAGCTTGAACAATGATTGTTGCTCGATACTCGTTGCTCGAAGGTTGTCGTAAGGTTGCCAAAGGTTGTCGTAAGGTTGTCGATGTATGTTTTTTATTGTAATTAGCTGGAAACGTCTTTGGTTCTTTTGCTCGCTCTCTGTTTGGCTCACTTCTTGGCTCTTTGGCTCACTTTGTATTGTATTTATGTGTGTTTAAGCTTGTATTTACTTTAAATTGTATTTACTTTAGATTGTATTTACTTTAGATTATTATTAATAATAGTTGTTAATAATTATTAACAACTATTATTAATAGTTATTAATAATAGTTGAATAAACATACAAAAATTACACAAATTACACTGCCTAATAAACTACTTACAATCAACGCTCTGAAATCGACGCTACATGCCTAGAGGAATACCTTCTTCGCTATCAAAATGCTGCAACTGCAACACGAGTGCAGCCAAATGTATTCGCTGTAAATGTGCGCGCAATTCGAAACCTTGCACAACGTGCTCTGCTCCTAACTGCTCCAGGAAAAACCCGGTGCTGTCCAAACACGCGTCTACCAATGCCCAACTTACATCGCACTTACGTGCTACATCTGAAACTCAAAACGTTGGAACAAAAAGTCCGCAGAACATTCTTCAGACAGAATTTGAGCCTATAACTGCAACCATCTCGCAACTCCAATCTTCATCAGATACTCTCTCGGTGGAGTCGATATTGCATGAAGTTATTCTATGGAAACCAAACCTGTTTAGACTACCAAGATGCATCGGATCTAAGCGATTTATCTCAGAGCTTGCACGGATATATGAATTAGCATCCACAAACGATTGCTCGCTTTCACTCGCGGTTGTCATCAGTCAGTTAATCCTCCAGCGCCCTGCTAAAGCGAACCCTAAGCAACTAAAACAAATTCTCGATCGCAGACTTGATTGTTGGACAATCGGAGATATGCAAACGCTGCTCAACGAAGCTCGTTTTCTCCAGGCTCAGTCTTCCCACAAGCTATATGATCCTCTAAATAATGATATTCTGAAAACTGTTCAGAAGCTTGTTCTTGGTTGGAAAATGACAGCTGCTGTCAAATTACTTGAATCAAATGATGGTAGAGGGCATCCTCTTCGAATAGACGAAATAATAGACGGCCAAACAGTGAGACAAATTCTTATTGATAAGCATCCGATGGCTTCAGCAAAATCTGATGACGCCATTCTGCGCAGGCCTATCGATGACATTCCTGAGTTTCACCCAGTTGCATTTGATTCTATTGACTTTGAACTGATCGTTGCCAACTCTAAGAAAGTAAAGGGAGGAGCGGGCCCGTCCGGATTAGATGCAAGAGCATGGCATCGAATGTTGGTTGACTTTGGGGCAGAATCGAAACGTCTAGCTGAATCACTTGCATCTTTCGCTCGACAATTAGCATTAAATCCAATCTCACAGGAGTCGATGACAGCCTTCACCGCTAGTCGCCTTATTCCTCTTAGCAAAAATCCTGGCGTACGTCCTATAGGAATAGGAGATGTTTCCAGACGCATTATATCTAAATCAATATTGAAAATAATATCACCCTAACTGCAAACAATATGCGGGAACGTCCAATTCTGCGCCTCGCAGCGTGCTGGCACCGAATGTGTTATTCACGGTATTCGTGACTCGTTGAAGAGAAATCCTACATTCGTGCTACTCACAATAGATGCTGACAACGCATTCAACAGAGTGAATAGAATGACCGCTCTCTCAAACATGCCAAATATCTGTCCAGCATTGAACACAGTCCTTTCTAACCTATACAGAAAGCCGACACTGCTAACAATTGACAGTGAATTCTTACTATCTGCTGAAGGATTTACACAGGGCGACGTCTTTTCGATGGCAGCGTTTGCCTCTGCAACACTTCCGTTACTACTCCGTATCAAAAGAACTTGCCCAAACATAAAACAGTTATGGTACGCAGACGACGGCAACCTCATAGGTTCCCCACAAGATGTCATTGAAGCATTTAAGTTGCTTCAATCCTTCGGCCCCTCATATGGCGTACACTTGAATCCGGGAAAATGCAAGGTATATTCCAACGGGAACGACATCTCGACTTTCCAAACGTTACTTGATAACGCTGGAGTCTCCATCGTTGAGGATGGCTTACCCGTTCTTGGAGTACCAATCGGATCAGCCGAATACATAGAGACGTTTATCCGATCATCAGTTTCCTCCCTTTGCACATTAGTGTCACAGTTGAAGAAAGTAGGAGAGTTAGACACTCAGGTTGCATACGTGTGCCTAATTAAGTCTATTCAGCATAAATGGACACATACTCAACGATGCTGTGAATGCCCCTCTGCGTGGTTCGCACCTCTGACACTGAAACTAAAGTCTACAATATCACATCTTTTTGACATTGATATTTCTCAAGACGATATCTTATGGCGCACATGCCAGTTGAGTTTTCGCAACGGCGGTTTATGCATTAGAGATCCGTCCACGTTACCAAGCAACGAATATCGATCATCGACCTCAGTGTGTGAGCCAAGCATACAAGGATATATTGGCTCGGTACTTAATTCTATGCAGGAGACAATTATTAAAAATCTACGGGCAGCAAAAGCCTCTAGTGAAAAGCTAGACCAAGAAGATATTTTGAGCAATGCGAGTGGAATTCTGTGTACCGCAATTGAGTATGCTTCAACAACAGGGGCTTCGTCATGGCTATCCGGATATCCTACATTCGATCGAGCAACTCGATTAAGTAACATCGAGTTTTGTGATTCTATTTCTTCTAGATACGGAATTACGCCTAAATCCGCACCAACTCAATGTAAATGTAGGCAGATTAATACAGTTGCCCATGCTCTCTCATGCCCATTCGGTGGTCTTCCGTCGATGCGACACGATGCCGTGCGCGATTTTATTGCCTATCAGCTAACAGAAACATCGTATAACGTACAAGTCGAGCCGCTGCTTACACCAGTCCCGCCAAACTTTGACTTTAGAAACGGCTCAACGACAAAAGACCGTGATGCTAGGCTCGACATTGCATGCTCAGGGTTGTTTGGTGATAGGAGTGAGCGAACTTTCTTCGACATTTGCGTGTTTAACGCTTTCGCTCAGTCCAACTCTTCCAAGACACCAGAGTCCTGCTATAAGTACCACCAACAGCGAAAGCGCAGTAAATATCTCGAAAGAATAACAGAGTTCGAGCGGGGGTCTCTTGTACCCGCCGTCTTCTCATTCTCAGGTGGAAGCGGTGACAATGCCACACAACTTTTAAGACGGATCGCATCTAAATTGGCAAATAAGCGAGCAAGCAGATACCCCGACGAGCTTACAAAGCTTAGAACGCGTCTAGGCCTATTACTTGCAAAAATGACATCGCGATGCATCAGAGGAACGCGATCTGCAATCGGACGTCCAGAATTTTGAACCCAAACTGAACTGAATTTTTATTTACGGGCCTATTTGCGGGTAACCCAGAGATTGTAATTTAAAAAAAATAAAAAAAAAATAATAATAGTTGTGGCGAAGTCAATGAATGAGGATAAAATGATCAACAATGTCAAACGCAAAAAGGTAAAGGGAAATTACGATACCTCAGAATTTATTATCAAAGAACAAGAAATAAATCAGAGAAAACTTTGTTGCAGACCAACTCAATCGAATTGTGAAGGATGATAAAGTTTGGACGAAGATATATATAACTATGTGTAGTTCAAGTTACACATAATATTTAGAATAAGATTTTACGATCATTTAAAAAATGAGAAAATTTACGATTTTGATCCGTTCTCTTTCGTTTTTTATTTTGAACATAAAAATAGAATACCTGTGAATCAGATAAGATAACTGAGTCTAACTGAGTCTATTTATCATTATTAAAAATAATGATAAATAAAAATAAAATAATTAAATAATAAATACTTTAAAAATAATAAATAATTATAAATAATAAATAATTGTTATAAAATAAATATAATAAAAAATTAAAATTTAAAATAAAAATCAATTTTAATGAATTGACTAATAAATAACCAACGATGTAAAAGAATAAGGATTATCAGAAGGAACTGTTACGGTCATCAGAAGGAACTGTTATGTTATCATGTTTCGGCCATAATTATTATTAATAATTCAAGTCTATTACCATATGGCTGTTTTGACCGCTCACATATAACTACAACAGAAAAAAACAAAATGAAAAAAATACAACGATTAGATAAAAATATACATCAGTAATCTTCATAACAGAAACGATTAACATCACGGGTAGTTTACCAGCCAAGAAGTACGGTCGCAACTCATCCAACGATTAAGCTGTACCTTGAATGATTTAACATCGGATATACCAACGATGTTATCACGATGACGATTCCACGCGCTGATAGCTCGATGTGAAAGTCAGAAATGAGATGGGCATCCTCCGTGACTCAAAACTACCAATTTATTGGAATATCATATGCTTCCCACTTTATTATTAAACACTATAAAATCCGAAGGATACGCCTCGAGTTGATGAACAATACGATGTATAACAATGAGATCATACATTATCAACATATCGCGTATAGATAATTAACCTAAACTGCTTAAGCGAGAATGATAGGAAAGATCTATTTTCCGAAAGATCTTCCATTGTACAAGTGGGTCATTATGATAGAGAGTGAGCTTCAACATCGTTTGAAGCTGCATGTCTTCTGGAATTTTTCAAGTTACAAAATTCATGATGACTAGCTACTTACAATGTTTAATGGAGCGTATTATTGTTAATACTATTAGTTATCAGATACTTCGCTTTATATTGGTTACTCAAACGTTCGAAGCCTTCCATCTGAGTTTAAAAATTCTTGATTACTAACTACTTACAAAAATCGGTTTAAAAAGAAGAAAAGGAAAAAACACCTAAAGAAGTTTGTAAGATAAAATAACACAATTACTAATTACTTGCAATTTTAACTACTAACAAATTCGCCGATACGACTGGGAAAAAGCAGAAGCAGCTAAATAGAACGACTGGAGATACAAATCTTCAAACTACTCAGGAGTCTTATAAATCCTACCAAATTAAGTGCTCCAACACGGATTGCGACATTTGGACATGTGTGTCAACGACCGATAGCTTCACCAAAAAGTTTAACAATGCGGATTTCATCTGTGGTTATTGTTCAGCCAAGCTTTTCAATGAGCTTAAGATTCGAGTAAGTTGCAGATCGTCTGGCTCATTTAATTCAGAAGAGATAGACAAGTCACCATGTGCAGAAATGTCACCTGCAACTATTCCTTTTCAACGTATCAACTCAGAAATCTTAGACTTTACAAGCTGCATAAACGTAGTCAGTTCCAACATTAACTCTCAATTGCCAGATTCTCCTGGGTTCTCCAGCATGTCTTCATCAACAAATGCTGTTCACGATTCCCTACCAGCACATAATTCCCGCGAGTCCTCATCAACGAACAATATTAACGAGTCTGCACCAACCAACAATTTGTCTGACTGCTTGGTCGTGGATTATAACTCCAACAGTGAGTTGGAACAGTCTATTCCACAGTTACGTTTAAATGTCGTTTAATCAACCTTAACCGGGCAAATATTCGCCCTCGAGCTGCAACGCCGAATAATTCCTCATCTGGCTATCGCGTAGTTCGCTCAAAAGTAGGCACAAACAGTGGTCGAGATCGAGCAGTTATTGTAGCGAATGTTGGGGAGTCATCATATGTGAATTATCAGCATCGAATGAATGACGACCTCAATAATGTTCGTTCCATTTTGTCATTGGTTTTATCAAGTTGCGATCAGAATGAGGTGAGCTCTTTGAGGGTTTTATCGCTATTTTGTCTTGGAAAGAGTGTACCGAGTTGCTTGAGACCTCGTTTCTTAAGGTGATATTAAATACTCGTGAGTCAGCTAAATCACTCTTTAGACACGCATACCGTCTGTGTGGATTTGGCATTAGATTTTTACGGGATCTCGACGCTCAAGATAGAGAGAAACTTAAACTGCAAAACAAGAATTTCGTAGGCGGACTGTAGCAGGCGAAACAAATCTGACTATTCAAAATTTTATGGTAATACGGCGGCGTGTTTGGGTTCAGTGGACGCCTCTTGTTCTTGCGCAGCAAGTAGACCCTGTCGCATTGCGTTGCGCCGCATTAAACTCACTACCGGCCAACAATAATAACGAGTTCACTCCATTTTCCTGATCGCGGTCATTCGGAAGATTTCTAATCATGCAGCCCACCTATTTATGATCAACAAGATTACCATATACCTAACTTGCGGCTCTTATATACAAATATACATAGTATTTAAACTGAGTTATCCGAACTTTCCTTTGCTTTCAACCAAAAACATGCGGATATTGTAGCACTCACGGAAACCTGACTTAATCCACAAATATGTGATGATGAAATTAGTCTACATGGATATTCTCTTGTTCGTATGGATCGGTTATCTTCAAGAGGTGGTGAAGTCATTATCTTCGCGCGAGATTCTTTGTCGGTCAAACTTATCGATGTATGCGCTGACGAGGTATCTCTAAATGAGTACATTTGGGTCAAACTAACAGCGACAGATAGTAGTCATTTCATTGTGGGCTTATTCTATCGATCGCCTCGTTCATCCTCAGTGTCTATATGTAACTCATTGCAAAACGATTTAAGAACTAAGCCATCAGCGATTGTTCTTAGTGATTTCAATATGCCCCACGATGACCGGATAAATTTCGTGCCTCTACCTGGTTGTGACCCTGAATCAGCAAATCTTCTCGACGCCATTAAAGACATGAACCTTAATCAGCACATTCACGAATTCACACGCTCTCGTGGACATAGTGCGTATCTACTTGATATATGCCTATCGGCTGATGCCTCTATCATTAACCGGATTAATTATGATCCACCAATCAGTTCTAGTGACTATCACATGATTAATATTGTAGTTTAGCTCAAATGCTCTCGTTCAATCAAAACAGTTCCACATATCAATCCAATGGAGGCTAACTTTTTCAGTATGGAAACTATACTCAGTACGATAGCATGACCCAATCTTTTTATCATTGGTACTAACCCTGTATGGAACCATATCAAAGGTACTCTGATTGAGTTATTAACATTCTTCTCACCAATTCAACATAAGAAAACAAGCATCCGTATTTCAATTTAGTGAAATAATTGATGAAATTAATTATTTAAAATTTAAACCATGAAATTAAGCATGCAATCAGATCACGGAATATCTCATTTTCTGCGTACGAAGATAGTAGACTATCCTTTGATAAATATTGATTATTGAGAAACAAGGTAATTTATATTAAGAGACTGGAGCGGCAGAATTTCATTTCAAACATGTCAGACTTCATCCTCGAACCCTAAGCAATTATTAAATCACCTACTGTGCAATAATACTTCGTCAGATAAATTTTACAACGCGGGTGATTTAATTGTTGATTCTATCGAAGTTCCAGACCTCTTTTCAGCTCATTTTAAAAATGTTGTTTAAACTGCATCCAGAGATTCCGCAGCAAATGATATGAACTTTTTCTTACTATCTAATATATCTAAGATAAAAATTTGGAAAGATTATATATTTGATAAAATTAAAAATAAAATGAAAATTAACAAACAATTACAAAAGGAAAGATAAAATTAATAAAGATATGTATAAAGAACTTACTAAATTAAAGGATAACTATATAATAACAACTATTGATAAAGCTAGTAATAACTTTGTCTTCATATGCAAAAAACTTTATTATGATATACTAATGAAAGAGGTTAATTCTAATGATTTAAATGTAAATCCAACATATGAACGTAGTGAGTTGAGTTTAGAAACAATTATTACAAGTCACTGTTCTATAATGGATAAAAAGGGTATAAAGGTTGAATTAGATAATAAAACTATACCTCCATCATATTGGAATCCAAAATTACATAAAAATCCAATAAAACCTAGGTTCATATGTAGTGCGTTTAAATGTACATTAAAACCACTTTCTGTCTATATGAATAAAATACTTAAAGTAATTAAAACACATTTTAAAAAATATTGCAAGGTAATCGAAATTAATACTGGTATAAAACACTATTTCAGTATTAATTCTACAAAAGAATTTTTAGAACAGACAAAAGGAATAAATTTTCAAAATATAAATACATACGATTTTAGTACGCTTTATACAAATCTAGATTTAGTAGATATTAAAGAAGCGTTAGTAAAATTAATTAACCTTATATTCGGAAAAAGATATACATATATATGTTATAATAATTATAACGCCTATCTAACAAAAATTAAACCATCAAATAAATATAAATATATGGATAAAATTGAATTAATAGAATCCTTAAATATTTTGATAAATCAAAATTATTTAAAAGTAGGGACATCTATATTTAGACAAGTAAAAGGTGTTCCAATGGGTGGTAATAGTAGCCCAATTATAGCTGACTTGTTTTTAAGCTTTATAGAATATGAATTTGTTCATAACTGTGTAAAAACTAAATCTAAACAATATAAATATATGAAATATATGTTTCGATACATTGATGATATATGTGTATTTAATTCTAATAATTTTTATTCAATTAGTGAGCACATTTATCCAGAAAGCCTTATTCTTAACAAAACCAATATTAATGATAAAGAAGGTGTATATCTAGATATGAACATTAAATTAACATTAACTAAAACTACTATTAATTTATATCGTAAAGATGACATATTTAAATTTACAAGAAACATATTTTTGCATGAGCATTCATGCATACCATATAATATAAAATATAATACATTAAATAATGAAATTTTAAGAATTGCAACAATATGTAATGATATTGGCTTTCTTCAAAATCATTTAAATAATTTAATAGATACATATTTTAAACTAGGTTACTATAAAAATAACATCAAGCAGAAAATAGTAAAATATATAAATCAACACAATAATATAAAGAATAAATTTAAACTCTTAAGTGGCAAATTTTTATGGATGGATAATAAATAATATACTTTGCATTAGAATAAGATACTAGATAGTTATTTCAGAGGAAATACATCATTAGCATGTATTTGGCCCCGCTGCTATGTTGGGTAGAGGAGTTAGGGGCCGAAACCTGATAGCATAGCAGTTCCTCCTGATGACCTCTAATCCTTATTCTGATACAACGTCTGTTATTTATTAGTCAATTCATAAAAATGACGTTTATTTTAAATTTTATTTTTTATTTTTTATTTTTAATTTTTTTTAACTTGATTTAAATTATGGAAAATCTAAAAACAATTATTAATTTTATTATTTAATTATTAAATTTTGATTTAGCATTATTATGTTTTGTTTATTTTATAATTATATAACAATACGTAGACTCAGTTAGCTGATTTAATTAAGTAATTGTTTATCCTCTCAGTCTACAGAGAACTCTGTTATTCCACATCCGCTAGCATAAACGAGTAACACTGATATTCTCATATAAACTATTAAATCGTCATGATTTGTCCTCTGGGCTTATTAAGCAAATCATCATCGGACACTTTATGTTTGGAAACTTACTGTGTATATTAATCTCTCAAACTCTTTTAGGTAATTATTTCTTCATTATGATTTTAATATCACAGAAGTCAACAATATAGGTTGTGTATTTAATATTTTGTTTTTTGATTATATTAGAAATATAACGGAGAAATTTAACTATTAAAATATTTATTTATATAGATCTTATAATCTAGATATTCAATTATTCTAATAAAGATCTTGTCTTATATTATACTATTTATATTTTACGAATGCTGCTTTTTAAAATAATCTTTAAAGTGAAGTTAAAAATATTAAAACAACTTTTAAGAGAAAATCACAGATTCAAATTCAAAATATAATAATGTTAAAACACTAATGATAAAAGTCAAGAATCTTCAATACGTTCTACAACCATAATTGCGTCCCCCATATATGCAACAAGCGCTCTAAGATTTGTATCACGGTTATGGAATCCCACTGTTTGCGTTTGTACAAGTTCGGATGCATAAAGTTGTTCTTGAGTTTGGTTTTGTTGTTGATTTGTCGGCTGATGTTGCTGGGGATGAAGACGATGCATAAAGCATGTCATTGTACAAGTTCGGATGCATAAAGTTGTCCTTGAGTTTGGTTTTGTTGTTGATTTGTCGGCTGATGTTGCTGGGGATGAATTCGGATGCATAAAGTTGTTCTTGAGTTTGGTTTTGTTGTTGATTTGTCGGCTTATGTTGCTGGGGATGAAGACGATCTAATGGTTGAAACAACGAAGCAGTATGATCTTGATTTGAATTTTGTAAATTTTGAGATGCTGCTGTTGCATAAGCTGTTTGTCAATTGCTTGGTGATTGAAACAAATCCACATTAGATGAAGTAGGTCGACTAAACCGCCTTTATTTGATGATATCAACTGTGAATATACTTATGAGGATGTGTCCCTAAGACGAATTAGGTTTTGTAGAATTTGTACAATTGGCCACAATGCTCGAGGATTTGTGTATAGAACACGAATTTCAGGTATTGGCCACTGACTTATAAACTCATGAATTACACGATTTACTTGTTCTCTTTGTCTTTCGTCCTGTATAAATTCATATGAACGCAGCAGATTTATGAACCAGGATCGCGGATAAAATTATTCATATTTTGGTTAAATTGGATGCCCGCAAAATGTCGATTAACAAGCGAGGATTTTCAGCAGCGACTACTAATAATTGTTGAGGGTTCATCGTAGAATACCGATTAGTGTTTTCGCTTGATATAGATTGCAAAGGCGACTCTAAACGGTTTGTATTAGATACATATGATCTAGACGAATCGACAAAATTAAATGGCAAATGATTTAAAATGGATGCAGATCGATTACTTTGAAATGGAGTATTCTGAGATGCCTACGGGTTAGGCAGGAGGTTTGTATTTTCAGTTCCTACTTGACTAGTGTTAGCTGTTCTAGATGAGCTAGAATTAGTATTGAGGATTATCGCCAAACTTCTCATGTGCCGCATTAAGCATTGGCTCTTGAAAATCGCGATAAATTCTCTGTTGAACATTATATCCACTCGGTATACTCTCAAGGCTAATCAGGGCCTTATCATGGTTTCCCATAATTTCCTTTTGAGTTGTAAGATTACGAATCATTTTCATTGTTTGACGCATAAAATCAGGATTGTTAAAGAATTGTGAAACCTCGTGGTTTTGCTCAATCACTCATTGCATTTGGATTGTTAAGCATAATTGAACTAAGCAATGCAGGATTACTCATAAGTCCTTGAACCATATGATTACATAGAAGATTTGAATTGCATGTAGATCAGTCTGAATACTGCCAAAAATGTTTTGTTGAATTTCATTAAAATTTGAATTTCCAAATGGAAGGCTCGAAAATGATGCAAGTGGTAATCTGGATAATATTGCAGTTCCATCAGTATGTCGATCAATATTCGGTTGTTGTGATACCAACCCTTCCTTAATTGTTGGTGATTGCAGAAGCGACAAAGAAGCATTATTCGGTTGATTAGTTGTGGAGTGATTTGCCGAAGGTCGTCGTGGAGACATGAGTCGCAAGACAGGCATGACAAACTCAGAATGATCGTCTTTGACGACGGAAGCTGTCCGAACATTGGAGTTATGAACTACCTCAACTGTCTGGGCCTAGGGCAATGCAAGGTTGACCATAGAAAAGAGTCGCGGAAATGGGTCGTCACAATATCCAAGACTTTTCTCTAGTAAGGGTTGGCCCATCTCGTCAAGACTTTTGAGGATCGCTTCAACATTTTCCCTCATAAGTGCAACGGACACGCGCTGAAATAGCTTACCCGCTGTACTGCAATACGGGATACCGTTTCTACATGACATATAACGAGCAATGAAACGAATTAGCTTTCCCCTTGGGGTTCCATCCTCCGTAAGTTTCAACAACTGCTGCCGCAAAACTGTATCCATTCTCCTCTAATTTGCGTTTATATTTCCTTTCCTTGACACAGGTGGCATACTTGCTTGCGGCATAGCCAGGGATCTCAGAAGCCATGGAAATATAAGCATTTTGTTGGGGATTAATCACAGCACAATCACATGCTAAAGGAGGGTCCTTATAAAATAGAATGTACGCCGGTCTCTCCCCTAAACCACGAAATAGGTTGGGTACCTACTTTGCCACCCTCAATCCAGCAGAAACCGCTGCTTGAAAACCCGTATTCCTCAAGCTATCATGTCGAATGCCGGGGTGGCTTCCAAACTGGCATGTTAGGGCGTAGAAGCCGAGTTTGTCTGCCATCATAAGGCAGCGTCTGCATTGATAATCACTTTTGCAGAGAGACATCCCTAACCATAGACGTAGAATCGCAACAAATTCATTTGGTGCCAAGTTCATATGTGTGGCTTTGCTAGGGACGGTCTGTAACCAAGCACACGCGTGTGGGCATGAAACTGCCATTAATCGGGCATTATTGAAGCGATCGGCATTCTCCAATAGCCTGCAGCGTGACACTTTGCCAATGTGACAAGATAATCCTCGTTGATTTGTTTGTGGATTTCCTACATATTGCGAAATGTTAGATTTAACGAATTCGTACCCAGGAAAAGTTATAGGGTCAATGTTTAATTGGTTAGCGGCAGTATCTACACTGGAAATGAAGGCTGCCTGAGAGTGTTGAAACAGCTTCGAAGGCCCAGTCATCCAATCTTCAGCGGTAAGCAAGCTTGCATCTACGCCCACTTATTGGGCTGAATAGAAGTGATATTGCTAAAACACTTCAAAATCAAGCGGTCGAACAAACGGGAAAACACTTCGGCAAAGGCGGGGTCTATAGTGCGCATGAAATGGTTTACCCGTGGAGCGAACGCGCAGCTACTAATCAGGATGAATGCAACATCTGGGTCATGGAAATTTTCTAGCGAGTTTAGAGTTTGACGCATAGATGGTAGTACAACATCGACAAGGTATCTCGAACAATGCTCCTTAGACCCAATGGGATTTCCAAGAATTGTGAAGTTTTTTGTGGTGTTGACCAATGAGATCCATAAGAATCTGCTCTTTATCAAATCAACCTTGTCAGCTCTACCAATTATTTTGGTATTTTTCCAGTTATTAGACAGTCCAATCGCAGGAAAATTTGTAGCAAGACGAGCCAGAGCCTCGCCCACCGCAACAGAAACGCCGCCGATCATTCCGTTGTAGAGGTACCACCTATTTAAGCTGAGACATTCAATCTCTGATATCTGGACGATAATCGGATTAATCGCGAGGCAAAACAGAAATGGGCAAAGAGGATCTCCTTCTTGTACCCCTCTTCGAGACTGAAGAGGTTTCAGGCTACCGAACCGAATGCTGGAGGTAGTGCCGTAGCACCATGATATTCAGCATATTAAAAGCGTTAGCCAAGTCTATTTTAGCCCAAACCCAATTGACATCTTGATCATGAAGTTGTTGTAGCCGACGTGCTTGATGTACTATCTGTTCCATTCCGTTTGGCGTTGCTACACCGAGCTGGTGCGGATATAGAGGTTCGGCAAATCACTGTCGCAGTTTGGAACAAATGCACTTAGCGCAAAGACGACGTAATTTCTCCCCAATTGCAATGGGGCGGATCTCTCTATTTGGTTTGTTTAATGCCATGAGATTAGCACCGGCGACAAAGGGCACGAGGTCGGGTGATGAGACTGCGGCCTCTACTATATCCGAGTAAACCGACAAGGGGGTAATCAAAGATGATTGTCCAAGACTTTGGAGAACATCATGTAAGGGGTGTAGCTCTGTCAGTTTTCCTGGCGTAGATTCTGAATATTCACATATATTATTCGACGCAAGGTGGTGCATCGCCTTTCCTAAATCGCCATTTCTTGCCAATTCGATGACTTCCATAAATTCATTGTTCTTATCATGAGCTCCTCTGAATTTCCTGAATGATGGAAACCCTGAAGAGGATAAGCAATCACAATCTCTTCCAATTTTAAATTTGTCTATAAGAACATTTATATTTGATCAAGTATGGTCTCCGGCATGGTGCCGACCTGAGGAAGTCTGTAGGCATAGCTTCGGGAAGCACAGCAAACGCTCCCAATCGTGGGATGAATTTGAGCACCATGCCTCTAGAATTAACGATGAGAAAACACTGGCAACTCAACGGCGAAGATTCCATAAAATGCGCTTGACCGTGTTTACTGGTTCCATCCAAACCCTATAAAGAAGCTCGAAGGTTCTGACCTGATTTTCGCAGCAAGAACTGTCCATCTTTTCAAACTGTTACGGTCATCGACGTGTTCTCGTCGGCGTCTAAAAACTCATGTCTTGTAACAGTTGATGCGATTACGTTGTGTGAACTGACTGTCGGTAGCTGTCCTGATCCTGAGCAGCGCAAGTTCACAGGTCTGTTTACCCGAAGATGACTAGAGGCATCAAGGCGAAACTATCCACCACAGACTGCGCAACTACCCGTATTCGCTTGTATGCTATCCCAAGCTCGGTTTCTAGTTATAGCATTGATTGGTTCTATTTGGTTGATTTGAATCGTTGATTGGTTGATTTACTAGTAATTTGCTTGAACACTTATAAATTTTCTTGTGTATGTATATTATTTCTCAAATGTAAGTTGTTGTTATCAATATGGTTTAAAACGAAAGTAGATCTGGAAAGTCGATCAGGAAAGTCGATTGTAAGAATTTATTATAATCAAGACAATTAACTTTATATAACTTTTTATTAACTTTATATCTTTAAAGTGTCTCTATGTAATGCCAGTTTTTTTAAAATTTATTTGAAAAAGTAGAAAACATTCCAAAAATACAATAAATTTTTAAGAGGGTTACTACATTAATGTCATATCCAGGTTTTCAGGAGTTTTATGTTTCGCACGGGATCTTCTGTGGCTGTTTGACTCTGTGTCGTCTTTTCGTTTTCTTCAAATTTTAATCTCGAATTCTTACAGGTATCGTTTAGATACGATGTAAAAAATAATAATTTGTAGAAATCAAAATACACTGCAATTAATAATGATGACATATTTGATTAAGTTAAAAAATCTAATGTTTTCTAAGTATTTGAATGTTTTTTAATTTTTAATTTAACTTATAATTTTTCTATAATAAAATTTGATATATTTTGAAAACATATGTTTGTCCATAAATAGTGCTTGTTTGTAACATTCTTATGACCAAGTCTAGATTGGTGCACCGTTCTTATGGTGGCCTATTTCTAGAATAAAAGTATAAACTTCTATAGAGGACAATGCATGATGTACTTAATGAAATATTAAGTTTCAAGGCTTTGTGAAAAATTGATAGGCATTTTTAATGATTTTTCTGAGTTTGTTCTATAATGATGAGTAAAAGTAATATTCGATAATGATGGAGTAAAAGTCGATCTTAATATTTTTATCATCTGCAATGTTTTCCGTTAGCTTTTTATAACAGAATATAATATATTAGAATATAAAACTCACGGAATAGTTTTCCGTGAGCTTTTTCTATTAAGCTCACGTTTGTGACCTGGTAACCGGTGGAGGAGCGTGCGTTTAGTGACTTCCATTCAGAGGTTCACTGAGGAGTTAGTAATGTCAAAGTCGTGTAGCCGCAGGGCCACACTGATGAGACCGCCCTGTAGTGATGAGTAGACTAAGGTCGAAATGCCCATTGGGGGCTAGGCGTCCGTGATAAGCGCATTCCGGGTTAAGCTTCTCGACGAAGGTCGTCAAAAAGCATGCATGTTTATACTTTCCTGTTCATGTTGATTCAAAAAGTTGTATTAAAATTCTTTCGTATTTAATATTACGTCACCAAGAGTTAATATACTTAATATAACATTATTAAGTATAACATTTTAACATTATAGCATTTTAACATTTTAACATTTTAATATAACATTATTAAAATTGATGACAATATTTGATTTTTACAATTTTTAATAACAATATTTAATAAAAATATTTCAAAATAAAATAACAATATTTGATTTATATATATGTATATATATGTATATATACATCAGTTGGCTCTGATGAGAGCCAACTAGCTCGAAACGGTGACTTTGTCATTTGCGACAATTTCACTGTTGAATTTATTTCGTGATGCTGACGCTCTGATATCATATGTATATATATTTGTAAAATATTTGATATATTTAAATTTATTAACATTGAACCATAATCCCGTCTCCCATAGTCGTTTTTTAAATTTATCAATAATACTATTATATTTAAAAATACATTTATTTGTGGTAATTCACGTGTGGTTCTAGCTTCTAGCAGATCAATTATATTAGACCCTCGATTGTTAAAAAATGAACTGCATTTGCGACTGATGTGCAATTTCAGGGCACGATGTTTAAATTATCTGACAACATTATCATATGTGATAGGTGAAATACCCTTAAGTTATAGTCCGTATTCTTTAAAAAGGCAAATCACATGTGTACTAAACATTGTATGATTGGTATTCAAATTCTCAACAACTTGTACCATCAGTTGAAATTCAATATTTTGTCATAAACATGCAAATTCTCCCACATCATTTATGTATTTGTAAGATTTAAGATTTAAAGATTTATTTGCATAAGTTTACAGCCAATAAGTTATAGTCATAATATAAAACTATGTTGCTGTCTTTTAATTAACTACCATAAAAAAGGTAAAACAAAAATCCACGCTATGCCATCTTCCACAAGCATCTTTCCACGTTCATTTTCTTGATTTGAACGTGGAAATTATTTTTCTGCTCTGTTTATTCGCTCTAAATTTGTTATTTGTCATTCCTTCGTTATTATTATTAGTATCGTTATTTCGGTACATCCGTCCAGCAGTTTATTCTCGGAACCCTACCTTAAATAAAAGCAAAAAAGATTTCGGCAGTATCTAAAGGTTTATCATTATATCTTCACGTAATATAATTACTTCTCAAATTATCTTCACGTTCCTTTCTTCTCATTTTAACTTGCCTTATCCTCTTTTTATTGTAACTTTTTTGTTTATCTGGATCCCAATCCTCTATTTTTTCCAAATATAAACGTGTGATTTCTACTCCTAACATGTATGCATCTGCTTTTAAATTACTTTGATGTATTTTCTTTAACAACTCAATCACAAGTCTTCTTCTCTGTTCCGGTGGACGGTTCCTAGCATATAATGTCAACCCCGAACACATGAATGCCTTTGTTACATTTAGAGCACTATTTCCCGGGTCCCCTAGTGTTAATGCCTTTTTGTAAAATTTTATATCTTTGTTGTATAATCTATTTGCCTTTCCCAAATCAATTTTATGTCCAAGCGTCGTTGTGAATGTTGATCCTAAGAGCTTAAGTCTTTTGGTTTTATTAATTCCTGGTAATTGTTTCTTTATTGAAATTGGGGCCTTTCTACATTTGCAAAATATAAACTTGCATTTAGTCTCGTTTAACTGTAGCCCACATTTTGCTGCTCAATCTTTGATTCTTTGTATACTATACATTATATGACCCGTCTTTTAATCTTTGCATTTTTACCATCTCTACGGAAACAAATCGATATATTATCCGCATAACTAATTACTCTACTTTTAGCGTTGTTTATTCCTTTCGTTATATTATTGATCGCTAGTATGAATAATATTGGTGAGATTGGCGAACCTTACAGCACCCCTTTCTTCAGTTTCGATTTAAATTCTGGTTTATCTTTAATCGAAAATGTACGTATTTGAAGAATCTCTAATATTCTTTCTTTTAGTTGATTAGGCACTCTTGCTTCTTCCATGCTTGCTCTTATTGCCTCGCGCAACAAGTTATCAAAAGCCGCAGAAAAGTCCAATGCATATATTCTTTTCCCCATCCTGTCTTTCGTTATAAAGTATTGCATCATTCTAAAGGCATTGACCGTCCCCGTGTTCTTCCTGAAACCGCAACAATATTTTTCAAAGATCATCGTATTTTCCAAAAAACTTCTAAGTTGCCGTGCCAAATATCTTTCGTAAATCATCAAAATTGAATTAGAAACCGTTATTGGTCATACATTTTTGGGGCTGCCAATTCTTTGTTTTTTTTCGGAATAAATGTTATTTGTCCAAGACCCAATATTCCCCATTTCTGCGTAGTCGCTCTGCTTATGTACTTACAAATTGTTTTGCGATTCCTCCATTGGTGTTTTTAATCTCCGCTGCCGGAGCACATATCCCATTTGAAGACAGTTTTGGCTTTAACGGCCATGCCTATAATGATTCCTCAATGTTCAATTCATCTTCATGTATATTACTTATATTTACTTGTTTATTGTTTCCGCACTGTATCATGTTTCCCGTGTGTTTCATAATTATTTGTTCCATAACTTTTTCTTCTCCAATCAATGCTATACATTTATGTGCTCTTACAGTTCATGTATGTGTATACTTATTAATAATACAATTCCATCATGGTTTGGAATATTGCATACATGCTTTTAATCTAATTCTCCTTTCAATAAGTTTATAGTTTTCGATTTCTGCATGTATTTCTTTTGCAAGTTCTCCTTCTTTATTAAAATTCGCCCTCCACCATACTCTTTTTAAGTTTCGAATGGTATTTGTATTCTTACTTATTAGGGGTATTTTTTATATAGCGACTTGCTCCGTTTCCAGATAAATTCCGATATATATCCTATACTTATTTGTGACTTATTTACGTCCGAGTCGAGGTATTTCCTGATGTCCAAATTGAATTCTACTGTCTTTTAATGATGGAGCAAACTTTTCTTTATCTGCTATATTGTCGGAAGTTGTCCATTTGATATAATGATGTCCACAGTCATGTATATTCAAGTCAATATTCTTTTCCCGTATAATCAACAGATCTGTATTTTTACTGTTATACCAAGCCATGTCAGTAATCGATTCTTTGTTCATGGCCTTATTAAAGAAAGTGGGGATATTTGGACAAATCGGAATAAATCGATCCTTCATAATTTTTCCCATTCTTAAATCCGCCCTATCATTTGTATCTCCGAATAGTATATCAATGTCTAAAAGGCAAATGTGTGTTAAACCTCGAGTAAGTTCTTTCCTCAATTGTTTATTATTCCAGAATTTGTTATATTTCCTATCATCCTTCTTCTAGATTTAAATAAAATCAAGCATACAATCACACGCCCCCAAGGTTCGTTTATAAGGTATTCTTTCTTCAGGAATAGATTTATCCTGATTATTAGGGCTAATCCCCTTTCTGTTGAAATGTTATTGCAAAATAAACAATGTGAATATATAAAAGTGGCGTCTGCAGCGTCATTCTCAATATTACCTCTTACTTATTGTAGACCTATAATGTCGTCTTTATCAATGTTATTCAATGTTAGTAACCATGTTCCAACTTGCAATCGTCATTTTACTTTTTTCAATACTTCTCATTTTATAATAAAACCCTTTGCAATGTTCTTAATTATTAACTTATTATCCCTATCCTTATTCCAATTACTCTGGTTTCCGTTTTTGGACATATTCCGTTCTGTAACTCGTTTGTCTGCATGCTTTCCATATTCTTTACTCCCATTGATCGACTTTATCTCATTCTTATTCTTATTTTGTCCCGAGTTGTATTCTATTTCAATTGATGACTCCTCTTTGATCTCGATTTCTTCATCTCCCTTCTTTTTATTAATTGCACCTTGTAACTGTTTCATCAGATCTTCATTGTTTTGCTGCATTCGCGCAATGGTCTGTGCTTGCTGACGAATAATGTCCTCCATATTATTTGTTTTTTCTATTAGAAAAAACTATTAGAAAAAGAAGATTTTTGGATTAAAACGTTTAATTCCATGTATCCATTAGGATTGAATGACGTGGTACAAGGAATTGGCAGAAGTAGTATAATACATAATAAACAATTATATTATAATAATCCGGTTAAACGCAAACCAAGAAGTCATGGTGATAAAAGGAATAAGAAAAATAGAGTTAAAAATATTAAAAAAGATATGTATATAAATGAACAATTAGAAATATTAAAACAACTTTTAAGTGATAATAAGCTAAAAGATCTTTATGTAAATATAAGAAGTTTTTCTAAAGATATCATATGTTCAATAAATCAAAAATTAATTAACGACTATGATAGGCTAAGTTGTATAATAGACAGTTATTGTAATGCAAAATACTATAATCGTACAATAAATGTTAATAATAACAATAGAAAATATACATTAACCATAAACTTCATTAATAAATGTATAGATAACATAAATATAGCCGGACTTTTAAATAATTCTAAAAGTAAAGAAATAATAGGGTCATATTTAAGTAAATATATTCCTAAAATAAGGTATAAACTCCTACCACATTAGGACGAAAAATTTGTAATTATAATAAAGAATTAAAATCAATATGTAACGATAATATTAGAAACATAATGGAAACATAATGCAATTGTAAAAGTCTTAGTTTTGATAAAATAAATGAACATATATGTACCCATAATCTAGAATTAATTGAAAATTGTGAATTAAGAAAGCTGCTATCGAAAGGGTATAAATATAGATTAAATAACAACAACGACAAAAATAAAATTTACAATTCGTTATATAATAACTTAAATGATTACTTTAGTAAGCTGATTAATAGTGAAAGCTCGAATATATCTAAGATAAAAATTTGGAAAGATTATATATTTGATAAAATTAAAAATAAAATGAAAATAACAAACAATTATAAAAGGAAAGATAAAATTAATAAAGATATGTATAAAGAACTTACTAAATTAAAGGATAACTATATAATAACAACTATTGATAAAGCTAGTAATAACTTTGTCTTCATATGCAAAAAGCTTTATTATGATATACTAATGAAAGAGGTTAATTCTAATGATTTAAATGTAAATCCAACATATGAACGTAGTGAGTTGAGTTTAGAAACAATTATTACAAGTCACTGTTCTATAATGGATAAAAAGGGTATAAAGGTTGAATTAGATAATAAAACTATACCTATATTATATTGGAATCCAAAATTACATTAAACTAATATTGATAAATATTAGTTTATATGTTAATTATTCATGAGTTTTATTATTGTTTTATTGTTTATTGTTTTATTATTGAGTTATTAGCATTATTTAATGAATTTATGAGTATAAGTATAAAGTATGAAGACCCAGTTGCTGATTTAATTGCAATTTTTGAAATAAAACTAATTTCTTCATCACGTTTTTAGTTTACACATTGTATTTCTATAATAGGATTGTACCATCAACACAGTATTTCTGACCTCGGTCAAATGACCGGAACCTAAATGTCCACAGAATAAAACTATTAAAATAAAACTATACCTATATTATATTGGAATCCAAAATTACATAAAAATCTAATAAAACCTAGGTTCATATGTAGTGCGTTTAAATGGACATTAAAATCACTTTCTGTCTATATGAATAAAATACTTAAAGTAATTAAAACACTTTAAAAATCTTGTAAGGTAATCAAAAATTATAAATTATTGTAAATTTAATATTTCAATAATATTTTGTTGATTTATTCTTCTCTGTTACAATAAATATTGTAGGGTAATGCACTTTGAGAAATATGGTAGGGAAATCGACTATTTCAGTATTAATTCTACAAAAGAATTTTTAGAACAGACAAAAGGAATAAATTTTCAAAATATAAATACATACGATTTTAGTACGCTTTATACAAATCTAGATTTAGTAGATATTAAAGAAGCGTTAGTAAAATTAATTAATCTTATATTCGGAAAAAGATATACATATATATGTTATAATAATTATAACGCCTATCTAACAAAAATTAAACCATCAAGTAAATATAAATATATGGATAAAATTGAATTAATTAGAATCCTTAAATATTTTGATAAATCAAAATTATTTAAAAGGTAGGGACATCTATATTTAGACAAGTAAAAGGTGTTCCAATGGGAGGTAATAGTAGCCCAATTATAGCTGACTTGTTTTTAAGCTTTATAGAATATGAATTTGTTCATAACTGTGTAAAAACTAAATCTAAACAATATAAATATATGAAATATATGTTTCGATACATTGATGATATATGTGTATTTAATTCTAATAATTTTTATTCAATTAGTGAGCACATTTATCCAGAAAGCCTTATTCTTAACAAAACCAATATTAATGATAAAGAAGGTGTATATCTAGATATGAACATTAAATTAACATTAACTAAAACTACTATTAATTTATATCGTAAAGATGACATATTTAAATTTACAAGAAACATATTTTTGCATGAGCATTCATGCATACCATATAATATAAAATATAATACATTAAATAATGAAATTTTAAGAATTGCAACAATATGTAATGATATTGGCTTTCTTCAAAAATCATTTAAATAATTTAATAGATACATATTTTAAACTAGGTTACTATAAAAATAACATCAAGCAGAAAATAGTAAAATATATAAATCAACACAATAATATAAAGAATAAATTTAAACTCTTAAGTGGCAAATTTTTATGGATGGATAATAAATAATATACTTTGCATTAGAATAAGATACTAGATAGTTATTTCAGAGGAAATACATCATTAGCATGTATTTGGCCCCGCTGCTATGTTGGGTAGAGGAGTTAGGGGCCGAAACCTGATAGCATAGCAGTTCCTCCTGATGACCTCTAATTCTTATTCTGATACAACGTCTGTTATTTATTAGTCAATTCATAAAAATGACGTTTATTTTAAATTTTATTTTTTATTTTTTAACTTGATTTAAATTATAGAAAATCTAAAAACAATTATTAATTTTATTATTTAATTATTAAATTTTGATTTAGCATTATTATGTTTTGTTTATTTTATAATTATATAACAATACGTAGACTCAGTTAGCTGATTTAATTTGTTCTACTGACATGTTATTATTGACCTGTGGACTTTGTTTCCTCGGTAATATGACCTCTGTCAGAAATACTGAAACTATGTATTATTGGTTACGACTTTACTATTATTTTTTCTTATTTTCAAACAAGCATGAATTATTAATTCTTAAAAAGGGAGAAGTTTGCATCCCAAGGTGTTTACACTTTAAAATGTAAACTGCTTCACGTGATCACTTTTAAGAGACCAGGTAATGGCCAATAGCTAGGTCGCGTAGCGCGTGGAGTGAAGGTGGTAGATCTTTATAGATCTTGTTCCAGCCTGCAACCGCCTTAAGCAGGGCAGCCCCCTGTCAGATGCTGCTGGATGGCCCGTTGTAAGTTTAGTCTGAGTCAACTAAACTAGGTGGCGACACCGAAAAAGCAACGTTAAAAATTATGACTTAAAAGTTACATGTACTCAACAATATTGGAAAAATACGTAAGTACTAATGATTTCAATTTTAGATCTTTTAAATGTAACAGAAAAAATTGTATAGTTTGTGATGTTATAAATAATAATTGTATCGTAAGTAATACGACAAACAAATGTTTTTCATTAAATATTAATAATAATTGTAACTGCAATACCGCAGGTGTAGTGTATCTAATACAATGCACATGTGGATTGCAATATATAGGAAAAACATATCAAATGTTAAAAACTAGGTTTAGGCAACACATATATAATATACAGCATAATAGTCAAACTATATTTCATAAACATATGAGATTAATAGGACATGATATTAAAAACTGTAAATTATTTATTTTAGAACATATTATCGAAGAAAACATTTCAATATTAAATCAAAAACTATTAGAAAAAGAAGATTTTTGGATTAAAACGCTTAATTCCATGTACCCATTAGGATTGAATGACGTGGTACAAGGAATTGGCAGAAGTAGTATAATACATAATAAACAATTATATTATAATAATCCGGTTAAACGCAAACCAAGAAGTCATGGTGATAAAAGGAATAGGAAAAATAGAGTTAAAAATATTAAAAAAGATATGTATATAAATGAACAATTAGAAATATTAAAACAACTTTTAAGTGATAATAAGCTAAAAGATCTTTATGTAAATATAAGAAGTTTTTCTAAAGATATCATATGTTCAATAAATCAAAAATTAATTAACGACTATGATAGGCTAAGTTGTATAATAGACAGTTATTGTAATACAAAATACTATAATCATACAATAAATGTAAATAATAACAATAGAAAATATACATTAACCATAAACTTCATTAATAAATGTATAGATAACATAAATATAGCCGGAATTTTAAATAATTCTAAAAGTAAAGAAATAATAGGGTCAGATTTAAGTAAATATATTCCTAAAATAAGGTATAAACTCCTACCACCATTAGGACGAAAAATTTGTAATTATAATAAAGAATTAAAATCAATATGTAACGATAATATTAGAAACATAATGGAAACATAATGCAATTGTAAAAGTCTTAGTTTTGATAAAATAAATGAACATATATGTACCCATAATCTAGAATTAATTGAAAATTGTGAATTAAGAAAGCTGCTATCGAAAGGGTATAAATATAGATTAAATAACAACAACGACAAAAATAAAATTTACAGTTCGTTATATAATAACTTAAATGATTACTTTGGTAAGCTGATTAATAGTGAAAGTTCGAATATATCTAAGATAAAAATTTGGAAAGATTATATATTTGATAAAATTAAAAATAAAATGAAAATAACAAACAATTATAAAAGGAAAGATAAAGTTAATAAAGATATGTATAAAGAACTTACTAAATAAAAGGATAACTATATAATAACAACTATTGATAAAGCTAGTAATAACTTTGTCTTCATATGCAAAAAGCTTTATTATGATATACTAATGAAAGAGGTTAATTCTAATGATTTAAATTTAAATCCAACATATGAACGTAGTGAGTTGAGTTTAGAAACAATTATTACAAGTCACTGTTCTATAATGGATAAAAAGGGTATAAAGGTTGAATCAAATAATAAAACTATACCTATATTATATTGGAATCCAAAATTACACAAAAATCCAATAAAACCTAGGTTAATATGTAGTGCGTTTAAATGTACATTAAAACCACTTTATGTCTATATGAATAAAATACTTAAAGTAATTAAAACACACTTCAAAAAATGTTGTATGGTAATCGAAATTAATACTGGTATAAAACACTATTTCAGTATTAATTCTACAAAAGAATTTTTAGACCAGACAAAAGGAATAAATTTTCAAAAGCATTCATGCATACCATATAATATAAAATATAATACATTAAATAATGAAATTTTAAGAATTGCAACAATATGTAATGATATTGGCTTTCTTAAAAATCATTTAAATAATTTAATAGATACATATTTTAAACTAGGTTACTATAAAAATAACATCAAGCAGAAAATAGTAAAATATATAAATCAACACAATAATATAAAGAATAAATTTAAACTCTTAAGTGGCAAATTTTTATGGATGGATAATAAATAATATACTTTGCATTAGAATAAGATACTAGATAGTTATTTCAGAGGAAATACATCATTAGCATGTATTTGGCCCCGCTGCTATGTTGGGTAGAGGAGTTAGGGGCCGAAACCTGATAGCATAGCAGTTCCTCCTGATGACCTCTAATTCTTATTCTGATACAACGTCTGTTATTTATTAGTCAATTCATAAAAATGACGTTTATTTTAAATTTTATTTTTTATTTTTTTTTATTTTTTAACTTTATTAAAATTATAGCAAGTCTAAAAACAATTATTAATTTTATTTTTTAATTATTAAATTTTGATTTAGCATTATTATGTTTTGTTTATTTTATAATTATATAACAATACGTAGACTCAGTTAGCTGATTTAA
>WNNJ02002429.1:0-25140 GCA_012934845.2 Pomphorhynchus laevis
TTCAGTTCAGTTTGGGTTCAAAATTCTGGACGTCCGATTGCAGATCGCGTTTCTCTGATGCATCGCGATGTCATTTTTGCAAGTAATAGGCCTAGACGCGTTCTAAGCTTTGTAAGCTCGTCGGGGTATCTGCTTGCTCGCTTATTTGCCAATTTAGATGCGATCCGTCTTAAAAGTTGTGTGGCATTGTCACCGCTTCCACCTGAGAATGAGAAGACGGCGGGTACAAGAGACCCCCGCTCGAACTCTGTTATTCTTTCGAGATATTTACTGCGCTTTCGCTGTTGGTGGTACTTATAGCAGGACTCTGGTGTCTTGGAGGAGTTGGACTGAGCGAAAGCGTTAAACACGCAAATGTCGAAGAAAGTTCGCTCACTCCTATCACCATACAACCCTGAGCATGCAATGTCGAGCCTAGCATCACGGTCTTTTGTCGTTGAGCCGTTTCTAAAGTCAAAGTTTGGCGGGACTGGTGTAAGCAGCGGCTCGACTTGTACGTTATACGATGTTTCTGTTAGCTGATAGGCAATAAAATCGCGCACGGCATCGTGTCGCATCGACGGAAGACCACCGAATGGGTATGAGAGAGCATGGGCAACTGTATTAATCTGCCTACATTTACATTGAGTTGGTGCGGATTTAGGCGTAATTCCGTATCTAGAAGAAATAGAATCACAAAACTCGATGTTACTTAATCGAGTTGCTCGATCGAATGTAGGATATCCGGATAGCCATGACGAAGCCCCTGTTGTTGAAGCATGCTCAATTGCGGTACACAGAATTCCACTCGCATTGCTCAAAATATCTTCTTGGTCTAGCTTTTCACTAGAGGCTTTTGCTGCCCGTAGATTTTTAATAATTGT
Source organism: Pomphorhynchus laevis (assembly GCA_012934845.2). Lineage (NCBI taxonomy): Eukaryota > Metazoa > Acanthocephala > Palaeacanthocephala > Echinorhynchida > Pomphorhynchidae > Pomphorhynchus > Pomphorhynchus laevis. Next base: position 864 of record WNNJ02002429.1, read on the forward strand.
CTCCTGCATAGAATTAAGTACCGAGCCAATATATCCTTGTATGCTTGGCTCACACACTGAGGTCGATGATCGATATTCGTTGCTTGGTAACGTGGACGGATCTCTAATGCATAAACCGCCGTTGCGAAAACTCAACTGGCATGTGCGCCATAAGATATCGTCTTGAGAAATATCAATGTCAAAAAGATGTGATATTGTAGACTTTAGTTTCAGTGTCAGAGGTGCGAACCACGCAGAGGGGCATTCACAGCATCGTTGAGTATGTGTCCATTTATGCTGAATAGACTTAATTAGGCACACGTATGCAACCTGAGTGTCTAACTCTCCTACTTTCTTCAACTGTGACACTAATGTGCAAAGGGAGGAAACTGATGATCGGATAAACGTCTCTATGTATTCGGCTGATCCGATTGGTACTCCAAGAACGGGTAAGCCATCCTCAACGATGGAGACTCCAGCGTTATCAAGTAACGATTGGAAAGTCGAGATGTCGTTCCCGTTGGAATATACCTTGCATTTTCCCGGATTCAAGTGTACGCCATATGAGGGGCCGAAGGATTGAAGCAACTTAAATGCTTCAATGACATCTTGTGGGGAACCTATGAGGTTGCCGTCGTCTGCGTACCATAACTGTTTTATGTTTGGGCAAGTTCTTTTGATACGGAGTAGTAACGGAAGTGTTGCAGAGGCAAACGCTGCCATCGAAAAGACGTCGCCCTGTGTAAATCCTTCAGCAGATAGTAAGAATTCACTGTCAATTGTTAGCAGTGTCGGCTTTCTGTATAGGTTAGAAAGGACTGTGTTCAATGCTGGACAGATATTTGGCATGTTTGAGAGAGCGGTCATTCTATTCACTCTGTTGAATGCGTTGTCAGCATCTATTGTGAGTAGCACGAATGTAGGATTTCTCTTCAACGAGTCACGAATACTGTGAATAACACATTCGGTGCCAGCACGCTGCGAGGCGCAGAATTGGACGTTCCCGCATATTGTTTGCAGTTGGGGTGATATTATTTTCAATATTGATTTAGATATAATGCGTCTGGAAACATCTCCTATTCCTATAGGACGTACGCCAGGATTTTTGCTAAGAGGAATAAGGCGACTAGCGGTGAAGGCTGTCATCGACTCCTGTGAGATTGGATTTAATGCTAATTGTCGAGCGAAAGATGCAAGTGATTCAGCTAGACGTTTCGATTCTGCCCCAAAGTCAACCAACATTCGATGCCATGCTCTTGCATCTAATCCGGACGGGCCCGCTCCTCCCTTTACTTTCTTAGAGTTGGCAACGATCAGTTCAAAGTCAATAGAATCAAATGCAACTGGGTGAAACTTAGGAATGTCATCGATATGCCTGCGCAGAATGGCGTCATCAGATTTTGCTGAAGCCATCGGATGCTTATCAATAAGAATTTGTCTCACTGTTTGGCCGTCTATTATTTCGTCTATTCGAAGAGGATGCCCTCTACCATCATTTGATTCAAGTAATTTGACAGCAGCTGTCATCTTCCCACCAAGAACAAGTTATTATACAAATTATAATTTTAGAATTTTTGATGGCATAAGAAATAGGAAAATTATGAGAAGATGTCTGCTAGAGCAACTTTTACTGAGTATTAGTTAAAATTGAAGTACTGTGACTTAAAAATTAAATTTTTACTTAAAATTGAAGTACGTCATTTGAAATTAAAAAATAAAATCAATTTTTATTAATTGACTAATAACAAACGATGTATAATGAGGATTAGAGGTCATCAGGATGAACTTCTATGCTATCAAGTTTTGCCCTATTTTTAGTTCCAACATAAAAACTGTTCCATATTCACGCTAATGACTTATTATAATGATTTTAAATAATAAATAATTAAATCGATATATTGGTTTCTTAACAAAACCAATATTAATGATAAAGAAGGTGTATATCTAGATATGAACATTAAATTAACATTAACTAAAACTACTATTAATTTATATCGTAAAGATTACATATTTAAATTTACAAGAAACATATTTTTGCATGAGCATTCATGCATGCCATATAATATAAAATATAATACATTAAATAATGAAATTTTAAGGATTGCAACAATATGTAATGATATTGGCTTTCTTCAAAATCATTTAAATAATTATATAGATACATATTTTAAACTAGGTTACTATAAAAATAACATCAAGCAGAAAATAGTAAAATATATAAATCAACACAATAATATAAAGAATAAATTTAAACTCTTAAGTGCCAAATTTTTATGGATGGATAATAAATAATATACTTTGTATTAGAATAAGATACTAGATAGTTTTATCAGAGGAAATACATCATTAGCATTTATTTGACCCCGCTGCTATTTTGGGTAGAGGAGTTAGGGGCCGAAACCTGATAGCATAGCAGTTCCTCCTGATGACCTCTAATTCTTATTCTGATACAACGTCTGTTATTTATTAGTCAATTTATAAAAATTGAGTTTTATTTAAAATTGTAACATTACATAAATATAAATTATTAAATTATTAATTAATTATTATAAATTACCAGACTATTACACAGATCAATTAGATCATTAAATTGTCTTCCAGACGAAGTAGTGAGATCCAGTCCAAAGCTATAAGTCCATAATTCAAAATTTATATATCATAACGAGAACGGCCTACGTATACCTTGAAATTTGTGTACAATTTTGTGAGCAATAAAATTGTACAATTTTGTAAACAGGTAATTCACTTATTTTAGGTACAGTTGAGTATCAATAATAATCCGTATTCCGTTAAATTAGGTTAAAAGCGCCCGAAACATTATAGCATAACAGTTCTTCCTGTTATAATGTTCTTCCTGATGAACTCTAATCCTTATTCTGATTAGAGTTCATATAGAATAACATCTTTTGTATTAGAATAAGATACTAGATAGTTTTATCAGAGGAAATACATCATTAGCATGTATTTGGCCCCGCTGCTATGTTGGGTAGAGGAGTTAGGGGCCGAAACATGATAGCATAGCAGTTCCTCCTGATGACCTCTAATTCTTATTCTGATACAACGTCTGTTATTTATTAGTCAATTCATAAAAATGACGTTTATTTTAAATTTTATTTTTTATTTTAACTTGATTTAAATTATAGAAAATCCAAAAACAATTATTAATTTTATTATTTAATTAATAAATTTCGATTTAGCATTATTATGTGTTGTTTATTTTATAATTATATTAAATACGTTGACTCAGTTCGCTGATTTAATTGATATATTAATTTTTGTAATTCAATTTATATGCATTTACAACGCTATTTAAAACTTATATTTTAAGTAATTAGTATAATTCCCAATTGAAAATCGCACTATGTAAAGGTTATTTGTAAATAGAATATTTGGATCTCATTAATGACAAGATGAAATTTGCAACTATTTGATTGTATGATTTTTGCAAAAACCTCGATTTAATAAATTTAATTTGGCTGTTGTATGATGTAAAAATTTGTTTTTTATTAATATAAATATTACTTTTGCTTTAAAAATCAACCTCATTGGTCAATATATAAAATGACAAACATTTATCGGAATCACCTCAAAATGTACAGGGCCCCCGCAATTGCTTTATCTTAATTTATCAATCAGAAAGCGCATGTCTGATTGAATAAACAATTGGAAAACATGTTTGATTGTTTACATACAAAGACGTTGTTACATTTTCCGATTGAATGATGAGAGCGACGCCGTTTTGTAATTGACCTGGCAAATTGCGATATTGTAAGATAAACAATTTTTTATCAATCGTTTAACGGCCAATTATATTCCGGGTGAATACTTTTTAGCCTTGCATAGTTAATAAATTATTTAATAATTTAATGAGTGATCCAATGGGTGGTAATAGTATCCCAATTATAGCTGACTTGTTTTTAAGCTTTATAGAATATGAATTTGTTCACAACTGTGTAAAAATTCTAAACAATATAAATATATGAAATATATGTTTCGATACATTGATGATATATGTGTATTTAATTCTAATAATTTTTATTCAATTAGTGAACAAATTTATTCAGGTAGCCTCATTCTTAATAAAACCAATATTAATGATAAAGAAGGTGTATATCTAGATATGAACATTAAATTAACATTAACTAAAACTACTATTAATTTATATCGTAAAGATGACATATTTAAATTTACAAGAAACATATTTTTGCATGAGCATTCATGCATACCATATAATATAAAATATAATACATTAAATAATGAAATTTTAAGAATTGCAACAATATGTAATGATATTGGCTTTCTTTAAAATCATTTAAATAATTTAATAGATACATATTTTAAACTAGGTTACTATAAAAATAACATCAAGCAGAAAATAATAAAATATATAAATCAACACAATAATATAAAGAATAAATTTAAACTCTTAAGTGGCAAATTTTTATGGATGGATAATAAATAATATACTTTGTATTAGAATAAGATACTATAAAATCAAATTTCATCAGAGGAAATACATCCATTAAGCATGTATTTGGCCCTGCTGCTATGTTGGGTAGAGGAGTTAGGGGCCGAAACCTGATAGCATAGCAGTTCCTCCTGATGACCTCTAATTCTAATTCTGATACAACGTCTATTATTTATTAGTCAATTCATAAAAATACTTATTTTAAATTTCAGTATTTCATTTTACAATATTGTAATTTTCTGAAGATGCTAACAGATGTTAGCGAAAGGACGTTTATTCTCAATTTCAATTTTTTATCTTAACTTGATTTAAATTAGAGAAAATCTTATAACAATTATTAATTTTATTATTTAATTATTAAATTTTGATTTAGCATTATTACGTTTTGTTTAGTTTATAATTATATTAAATACGTAGACTCAGTTAGCTGATTTGATTTATTTAATTCATCCCGAAGTAAATGTTCATTTGAGCAAATACTGTGTGGAGGAGTTAGGGGCCGAAACCTGATAACATAGCAGTTCCTCGTTAAAACCATATTAAACTTAATTAATAAAATACGTGAACTCAGTTAGTTGATCTGATAAATCAACACAATAATTTATTAAAATAATAATTTAATAATTTATTAAATGTAAATTTAAAATCCTTAGAGGAAAAATTTTCTGGATGGATAATAAATAATATACTTTGTATTAGAATCTAATACTATATATAATATATAATACTATATATAATAAAAAATATAATACTATATATCTAATACAAATTTCATCTGTGGGATCTAAGAATAGGGGCCAAAACCTGATAACAGTTCCTCCTGATTACCTATAATCTTTAATAATATGGTAATAAAAACATATCAAACTTAATTAATAAAATACGTGAGTTCAGTTAGTTGATCTGATTTAAATAACTTGAATCCAGAACAGTTATTTAATTGATTTAATTGGCGCAGTGTAATGGTTGCAATTAACAACGTCAAGCCGTACAATTAAAGTTAAATAACAGAAGTTAAATGACAAATAAACTACACGCAAATAAATTGATGTTGTTGTTCGTCATGTAATAGAAAATGATGAGGCTGTTAATACAAATGATAATTGAAGAAAGCGGTAGAAAACGTTTTTGAGTTTTTGATTCCTGGTATTCACTTATTATGTATTAAATATTATCCTATATATCCCAGACGACGATATTCTCGCAATTTGAACAATTTAAATTAAAGCAGTGTATCTTGCACTAAAGATTACGTTATATTTTATATTCCGTAAAATGTGTCAGAATCCTATTATATCGAATGGATTGTCGAAAGTTGCATTTCGGCAATATAAATAGCTTTTTTAATTGTCATTTCTAAGATTTCTTTATACCCTAAAGTCATGAATGAACATCGAAATGTTTATAATGAGATCCAATTAGTGTATTTGACTTTTCAGTTCTCTGCCAAATTTCATTGATACACAATTTAATGATGACAATGTTGAAGATTATAGATTGATTATATCAGTAATAATAAAGACGAACATCGACTTCAATTGGATATATTGATTTAAGTTTAAAAAGATTAAAAATAACAAGGATTTTTATAAAATATTCTGATTAGCTAAATATTTTTAGGACTGTTAATGTAAGTTGAGATATGCTTATCGTTGACTACATTGGGTGTTAACATTATATTTTAAATCAAAAGTTTATCATTTCCTAAATCATTCAAGCAAATACTATTTAATTCTAATAATATGAATAATAAAATCGTATTTTTCACAGACTAATTTAAAAATACATAACTGTCAATGTTTTTTTATTATTTATAATAATTTAAATAAAATAATATAATAATTTTATATATTTTATTATTTATTCCTAGTTCCAACATATAAGCTGGGCAAAAAAACGCTAATGACTTATATTAATATCAAGTATTATAATAATTTATATATTTATACATTTTAAGTATTCAAACTTTAAAACTTGTACATATTGCATTAAATAGCATTTGATAGAAGTCATTAGTATGTGTTTGGTCCCACTGCTAAGTTGGATCGAGGAATAGGATCCGAAACCTGATAGCACAGCGGTTCTTCCGAATGACATGCTGACATTTATTCTTATTCGAACTTGGTCAATTCATATAAATTAATTCATTTATACCACATAATGTTTAATATAATACATTCAATACTGAAATCTAAAGAATTGCAACTATTTGTAATGATATTGACTTCAAAAGAATAGAATAACATCTTTTGTATTAGAATAAGATACTAGATAGTTTTATCAGAGGAAATACATCATTAGCATGTATTTGGCCCCGCTGCTATGTTGGGTAGAGGAGTTAGGGGCCGAAACCTGATAGCATAGCAGTTCCTCCTGATGACCTCTAATTCTTATTCTGATACAACGTCTGTTATTTATTAGTCAATTCATAAAAATTGACTTTTATTTTAAATTTCAATTTTAACTTGATATAAATATAAATTCTAAAAATTCTTATATAATTGTTAATTATTTATGTAGAATTTATTAAATAAATGAACTTATTAATAAATTTATGTAAAATATTTTAAAAATACTTAGAATCAGATATCTGATCTGATTTAATTAAAAATCAAATAATTTTAACAATTCAATTTATCAATAATTATAAAAAACATAATTATTTAAAATAATTTTTGATAATTTCTTATTTGTTATTATTTAGTTTTTTTATTTTTATTTATCATTATGTTCAATTTATTTATAATTTAAAAATGTAGATTAAGTTATCTTATCTGATTTTATGAACCGAGTTACAGATATAATACAATATGTATGAGAATTACGATTAGAAGTCATCACGAGGAACTGTTCTGTAGCTTAACCAAACATATCAGCGTGTTAAAATATTTATATATTATCATATATAATAATTTTTTATTATTTATTGATTTAGCATAAGTATTTTACATATAATATTTTTTCTGATAAATCCATCGTATAATATTTATTAGTCAATTCATAAAAATTGACTTTTATTTTAAATTTCAATTTTAACTTGATATAAATATAAATTCTAAAAATTCTTATATAATTGTTAATTATTTATGTAGAATTTATTAAATAAATGAACTTATTAATAAATTTATGTAAAATATTTTAAAAATACGTAGAATCAGATATCTGATTTGATTTAATTAAAAATCAAATAATTTTAACAATTCAATTTATCAATAATTATAATTTTTCTTTGCGATATAAATTTAAAGTAGGTTTAATTGATGTTAATTCAATTATGTTAATGTTATGTTATGTTGATGTTAATTTAAGCTTTTTTATCATCAACATTAGTTTTAAGAGAATCTATTCTCATTTTTGAGGAGAATTATTTTGAATTGGGAATTACAAATTGGGAATTTCCAAATTGAAAGAAATTAATTTTTCTTATAGCTTCTACAACGGGAATTACATAAATTTTCACATAAATACCTAATCCAATAAATTAGACGTTTCTTTTCATCTTAAACTACTTCAATAATTAATAATTCTAATACAAAGTATTGTATTATTCCAAACAACAATATAATTTTTTTAATATAAATTTATTTCTAAAATAAATTTAGAAAAAAATTCAGATTCCAGACAGCCAAACTTACGGGGAAGTGTTAATACATCATAGAACGTGTCCTCTATCATCATCTGATGATAGAGGACACGTTCGTTGCAAGTAATTCCATTTGAATTGATTGTGTCACTGCCTTATATGCAACATGAGGATAGATATTCGAAAGATCACTCAATCTATTAAGGATCGAGCACCACTTCGTGACTCTTTCTGACACTTTTTTGTAATACTTTGTATTAATACTTTGTTTATAATACTTTGTATCATACTGTGAAATCATATTATCAAATCAGCTAACTGAGTTTACGCATTTAACAAATTTTTACATCATCCAACAGCCAAATTAAATTTATTAAATCGAGGTTTTTGCAAAAATCATACAATCAAATAGTTGCAAATTTCATCTTGTCATTAATGAGATCCAAATATTCTATTTACAAATAACCTTTACATAGTGCGATTTTCAATTGGGAATTATACTAATTACTTAAAATATAAGTTTTAAATAGCGTTGTAAATGCATATAAATTGAATTACAAAAATTAATATATCAATTAAATCAGCGAACTGAGTCAACGTATTTAATATAATTATAAAATAAACAACACATAATAATGCTAAATCGAAATTTATTAATTAAATAATAAAATTAATAATTGTTTTTGGATTTTCTATAATTTAAATCAAGTTAAAATAAAAATTATTAATTCTAATAATTTTTATTCAATTAGTGAGCACATTTATCCAGAAAGCCTTATTCTTAACAAAACCAATATTAATGATAAAGAAGGTGTATATCTAGATATGAACATTAAATTAACATTAACTAAAACTACTTTTAATTTATATCGTAAAGATGACATATTTAAATTTACAAGAAACATATTTTTGCATGAGCATTCATGCATACCATATAATATAAAATATAATACATTAAATAATGAAATTTTAAGAATTGCAACAATATGTAATGATATTGGCTTTCTTCAAAATCATTTAAATAATTTAATAGATACATATTTTAAACTGGGTTACTATAAAAATAACATCAAGCAGAAAAAAGTAAATGAAAAAAGTTGCTATAAAAATACCATCAATAAGATAATAGATAATCAAATTTCGTCAGAGGAAATATGTCATTGGAATGTATTTTGTCCCACTGCTATAATGGGTAAAGGATAGGGACAGAAACCTGTTTTTTATTTAGAATTTCAATTAAAAATTTTAACATTAAATTATTTAAATAATTTAATAGATGTATATTTTAAACTACGTAATACATATTTTAAATAGCAAATAGTGAAATATATAAAACAACAGAATTAGTTAACTTAGTTAAATCTACAATAATATTAAAAATAAATTTAAACTCTAAAGCGGAAAATTTGTATTGATGGATAATAAAATACTTTGTGTATTTTTCCCTATTTTCAATATATTAAAATACAAATTTTATATTGAATTTACAATATATTAATCAACAAAATATAATAAAAACTAAATTTAAACTCTCAATTTTATTTACGTCGTTATTTTTCTGTTAATGTTCAAGCAAGTAAATGAATTCTTTATTTTTCTTATAATGCAGACTTACACATCAGTAAAATATTATGAAAATATTAATATTTAAAATATTACTGAAAATCTATCAGCTAAATGTTGGGCGATATAAGATGGTTCGGTTGAAGTTTCAGCTGGCGTTTGAATTGAGCTAATTGCGGTGACAAGAATTTTGTTTTCTTACATATGACCAAAACCGTCTATGGTTCAAAGATGCGTCCCTGGCGATACCCTCTTCATACGAATAGTGTTTCTGAAATTTTAGCCTATTGCATAAGTTTCAATAGTCGATGTATGTATGTTTGGAAGCTGGAGAACGCTTAAACTTGCTCCACAAATTGTTGGGGGACCTGAGAGCATCACGAAACTCTTTTTCGAACCAAAGAGGATGACCATGCTTGAAATTTCAGACACGTAGAGGAGCAAAGATGTCTGAATTTACCTTGTTTTAACACAATATACATTGTATAAGAACAAGGTACACTAAATAATCAAATTTAATCAGATGAAATACCTCATTAGCCCTCGTTTATAATGAAATATAATTTATAATTTTATTTACAATTTTATAAATTTATAATTTATAATAAAATAATTTATAATTTTTTATTTATAATTTTATTTATAATTTTATTTATAATGAAATACGTCATTAGCGCGTATCATAACATGACTTTTATTAGTCATATCATCACTTTTATTTTAAATATTTAATTTAAACTTTATATAAATATAAATTATAAATAATCTTATATAATTATTTATTGTTTATCTTTTTTATTTATATATCATATAAAATAAGTAGACTCAGTTATCTTATTTGTTCTACTAACATGTTATTATTGACCTGTGGACTTTGTTTTCCCGGTAATAAAATTTCTGTCAGAAATACTGAAACTATGTAATCTTGTTAAGACTATTTTTCTGCTAATTTTTTTTCTTATAATGCAGAATTATACATCAGTTAAATATTATAAAAATATTAAATTTACAATATACAAATCAACAAAATATTATTAAAAATTATTTAAACTATTAAACGAGATTTTTTATGGATGGATAATAAACAATATGTTTCCTATTAGAATAAAATACACTAAATAATCAAATTTCATCAGAGGAATTACGTAATTAGCTCGTATTTGGCCTCGCAGCTTTGTTGGGTCGAGGAATAGTTGCTGAAACCTGATAACATATCAGTTCATCCTGATGATTTCTAATCTTTATTATGATTCATCAGAATATAATAATATAACAATAAATAATTACACCATATTACACTATATAATTTTAAATATAATACATTAATTAATGAAATCTTAAGAATTGCCATATAATATGGTTTTTTCAATAAAAACGTTAACTACGTGATACATATTTTGAACAGAAAATACTACTATATATAAATCAACAAAATAATGATATTAAAAATATATTTAAACTCTTACCTAATAATTTTTATGGGTTGATAATAAACAATATGTTTTGTATATTTTTGCCCTATTTTCAAAATATCAAAATAGAAATGTCTTGAATTTTATAAAAAAGCATAAATTTTAAAATAAATTGGCATTTATTTTAAATTTTAATTTTAAATTTTTTCGAAAGTAAAATTTTTTACGAAAGTACGTTATCTAATTCGATAAAAATACATTCTTGAAATGCAGACAAAAAATGTTTTGGAAAAGTAACAATTAATTGTACATTGGTTGTTAAAATATAAACAAAAATATAATCAAAATTCTGTACAAATCAAATTTAGAAAATCGAAACTGGTGTACACTGCATTCGATTGTCATTGTAAAATTGACATGACTTTACTCTAAAGAAAAGATAAAACTCACATAAAATTACAATCAAATTGAAATTAATTTATATTTTATATTTTATAAAATTATAAATTATAAATTATAATTTATAAATTTATATTTTACTAAAATGTGTTTATATTTTTTGTTTATAATTTAATATAATTTAATTACAATTTTCATATCAAAATACACACAATTTGTTTATTTTTAATGGGATTTAATTTGTGGAAAATTATAAAAATGAACAATGAAAAATCCTGAAGAATAAAAAGCTCAAAATATAAATGGCTTTTAAATTTTATTTTTAATATTTACAACGCTCTGCTGTTATTCTAAATATCAGTTTGATAAAGCTATTCAAAGTTGACAAAACAAAATCTCAATATCTTTTACTGCAGTTTTAGCAGTTAAATTCATTTTTAATTGAAATTAATATTTTGATACTCAATTCAATTTATAAATATTTATATAAATATTTATAAATTATAAATATTTATAATTCAATTTCATTCATATTTTTGACAAGTACTGAGTGGTCAGTTGGATTATAAAATGAAAATAATAAATATTACATTCGAAATGGCCTATTTCTATATAACAATCGAAAACTCAGATATTCCCGTGGTTTTAATTTGATTTCATCAATACTATTGTTGCGGTTTCGTATACTGCATGCGCAGTATACGATTTTCTATAATTGAAAATTTCTCTGCTATTGATTAAATTCAATCACAAGAATGACAACAATAGAAAATTTTCTCTAATTAACAAAAAGAAAAAATTCAACGAGTCCTTTATAATTATAGATCTATAGAAGGCGACCAAGGGCAAAACCATTGTGCTCTTTCTTTGCACTTGATTGATTGAGCAGTGCCGCTTACTTGTCATATCCCATAAAATCACGATATCTTTGAAAATTTATAATCTACTTTCGTAAGAAATTTCACACACAACTTGATTACTTGTCGCATCGTCGGCTATTTTCGCAGTTCAGTGGAGTTTATGTGAATACTAATACATCAAAAAAACCGAATTTAAGTTTTACAGCTAATCCTTCAGGGATTAGTTAATGACACTTTTGATTTTTGGAATATGTAATTCTGATTACGTTAGTGATTTTTGTAATTCTGATTACGTTAGTGATTTTGTAATTCTGATTACGTTAGTGATTTTTGTAATTCTGATTACGTTAGTGATTTAAGCTCGTGTGATATTTAAGCTCGTTTTGCTTATTTCTGGCAACGATTCTCTTATTGCTCGATATAAACAATTGAAAGCAAAAAGGTCTTGATGAGGCCATTTAAATATCAGGTAGCTTATATAATAACATCGAATAAATCACCCAAAACTAACTATTTCTAAACGGATTGCGATTATTAGGTAACACTCGATCGAAATTTATTTATAAAGAATTTTTATTGCAAAAAAATGGATTTATTTTACATTAATTTGATTCACTTTTATTGACTTTAAATGCCGCAATACATAAATGCATATAAATATATGAAACTTGTGTTATTTGATATTACCTGTAGTTTAAACCATCAAACTAGAATTCCAGGATAAATAAAAGGATTGACCGCGGCGGGAATGAACGGTGGTTGATATGCTGGATTTGGGATCATCGTAGAACCATTGAATAACTCTAAATTATAAATTTTTTCATATGATGGCGTCATCACAGGATTGAAAATTTCGCCACGAACAAAAATGGTCGTGTTTTCTCTTGGCTACAAATGATGACACAGCAGCTCTGTATTCCTGCATTGAACTTCGTAATTAGTATGTTGCTTAATTAGGAAATCTATTTTTTAATTGTAGAGCAGTAAATATGCACTTGATAGTTTGCCAAATTTATTATATGCATTTCAACAAAATCCAATTATTATATTTGCTTAAATAATAGTTAAATAATAAATAAATTAAATACTACTTAAATAATAAATGTATGCACATTTTCAAATGATCAACATTTTTATATCCAATTTTGTTCAATTTATTTTTCAGATAAATTTTGGTAAATCTGACACTCATTTTCAATTCTTAGATACAAAATAAGAATTTATATAGATCATGGGTGCACCCCAAGATCAGTCATATCATTCGTAAATATCCACGTTGTTTCGTTTATATTTTTATCACCCATGTATGGTTTCGTTACGATTCTTAAAATTGTTTATTTTGAATCAGTTCTTGTAATTAAGAATATAAATCTCATCATAGATAGATACTTTCAATAAGCAAGAGTAACAGCAAATCAAATCTCTTTATTTGCAAACTATCATAATCAAACAGCAATCAAAATTTTATGTTAAAATGATTTTATTTAAAAATGATTTTTTCCATTTTAAAGAAAGTTATTGTAGTTTCCTTGAGTTCATAAAATACAGAAACAAAAGATGATCTGCTGTGTTTATAAAAATTATTTGGAATTGTTCGGAATTTTTCAAAAATCTTTTGGTATAAAAGGAATTTCAAACAGTCCTTTTTTGTATTACCAAATTCTATTTGCAATGCAGTGAAATTATTTTAATTTATTTAATTATTTTATTAATAAAATTCTTAATAAATTAAGAATTGCTAATTCAAGACAGAAGTCATCATTTTCTGCGCCTTTATTTAAAAGTTGATTTTAAACGTTTTGCTGAATTTTGACTTTAGTCAAAGCCGAAACTCAACAAAAAGTTTAGAATAAGAAACACTTATTATATTAACATAAAAATTATGAGTATTCCAGAAACGATGATGCCAATCAAAACAATCGTATTGTTTACAAAATGTAGATAGACCGTAAAAATTACAATGCGTAAATATTGTTTGTGTTGTTTATATATAATATTTATATATTTCACGTGTTAAATCTGTAATATACAATAATTAAAATATAAAATAATACAAAATAAATTATTACTTAATAAAATATTTATTTGATTTTCTACAAATATTTATTTGTAGAAATAAATTATTTTCTACATATTTATTTTTTTGATTTATTCGTTTTCCTTTTCTTTCTTGATTTTTGTTTCTACACATTCATTTTTTGTTATTTATTGTATTATCGGCAAAATTTTAAATTTATTTTTAAATTTTGTTCGCAATTTACATAATTTACATAATTTTACATAATTATGTAAATAGTATTTTTCTGATGTTAGCGAAATATTATAAATTAAAGTTTTCCTGTTTTATCAAAATTCAATAAAAAATTGATCATCAAAATCAAATATTTACAATTAAATATTTTTACAATTTATAACATTTTAAAATGATTCTTTTCAGTTATATTTTCAAGAATCCAATGAACTTATTACGTCATTGTTAAAATTTGAGCTTACCGGGAGCAGGCTGTTGCATATATTGTGGTGGCGTGTACTGAGTTGGCGATCGTGCGTACGAACAAATCGGTTGTTCATATGGTGGCGGCGGTCTTATTGGGGGTGCATTACCTACATGAATCGCACTGATGAAATAATAAGACAAAATTAACAAACCTGGAAAAAAGTTGTATCCTCTGTGCATTGACTGATTTTGACCGTTAAATGATAGCGATGAAAAATTGTGCTGAAATGCGGCCCTGAAAATAGGGGGACAACATTTTGAGCAGAAATTTTTGTAACATGTAAACATTTTGACGAAGTCTAGTTAGAACTTTAATCAAATACTTGTTGGCAAATAATTTTACTCAAATTTATAAAGACTTCATTCAGAAGTATCAATGATAATGATGGGAGATTATAGAAGATTAAAAGGTCATAGAAGATTCAACTTAAATCATAGAGTTAATTATAGAAGCATCAATATTATAGTGTTAATAGTTAAATTGTATACTCTTCCACTATAATTGAAAGTAAGAAAACATTTGTTTCGTAATGTTTATTTAAATAAATTTTTATTCAAAATAAACATTAAATATGCGAATTTATAATCAAATGACGTCACCAATATTATAATCAGATTGCTGGAATACACTATAACATTATTTTATAAACAGATCATATTTTATTGAGTGTTAGTGCACACTAAACTTTATCGATTAAATAGTTTTAATGGAGCGGAGAAGAAATTACCCTTTATTACCCTTTATTTTAAAAAGAAAACACTTTCTTTCTACTTAAAAATAAAAAGAAAATAAACAAAACCAAAACATGCATACAACACAAAATTGAAGAACACATAATTTGAAACAAACAAAAATAAAAAGAAAGAACAAAATAGAAACAAAATCATAACAAACCACAAACAAAAGATAAATCACAAATTGAAAAATTAAAATAATGTAATAATATTTAATCTAAACCAAAACAAAATCTTAGAACAATGAGAAAACATACGAATTTAAAAATTTTAATAATGCAATATTAGAAGGTCGCTAGATGCCAGTTAGTTGCCAATTATTTCTCCGTGGAGCGGCCCAGGCAACGTATATTCGTCATTAGTCAATCAACGGCTAAATAATTGGCCGGCTTGCATCAGCCGTAGGGATAGTTCTTTCATAGACTATCTCAGATCCCTTTGATGATTCCAACAGCGAATTATACAATGGACGAAAAGGCGGAAGCGAGTCACGGAGGTTTGTTTCCTTACAGTAGTGATGTTGGATCATCAAAGGATATTGGGAACGGGAGATAGATGAACAAACAAAATCACTCCGATGACTCAAACGGCAGATTGGACAATGGGCGAAAGGGCGGAAGAGAGTCTCGGAGACCTGTTTCCTTACAGTGCCGATGTTGGAAAATCAAAGGATATCGGGAACGGGAGATATCCGAACAAACAAACTAAGGCAATGAAAATGACAAGGAAAAACAATGGTCAACTAACCACTGACCGGAATAGTTTACATTGTCGGGTTCCGTGCGACCAGACAGTTGTACGGAGACAGCGAAAGGGGCAGCAACATCCAAAGCGGACTAGCCTTTATGTAGGAACGTGAAATGTCATCTCGCTGATTGGGAAGGAACCATAATTAGTTGAAGATATGGTTCGTTTCTGTCTAGAAATAGTCGGAGTGACTTCTCTTCACTATTCTGGAACTGGAACTAAACTTTTGGATCAAGGTTGGACCTTAAATTTTTCGGGAGCTAACCACATAAAGCGACGACAGGTGGGTGTAGGGATACTTACAAGTCCTTGGTTGTCGTTCGTGATAGAGAGGTTTAACTCAGTGAACGAAAGGCTGGTGTCTCTGAGAATTTCAGTCAAAGAGGGAAAGGGGATAATTGTTGTGTGCGTATGCTCACAACATTATCTCGGAATACGCCTCTTTCGTTCAAGATCTTCAGGCTCTGCTTGATAGTATTCCTGTTGAAGATTCCCTCGTTCTATTGGGTGACTTCAATTCTCATGTTAGTGGCGAAAGTAGCAATTGGAAGGAAGTGTTGGTGAGGAACGGACTCTCTGATCTGAATGCGAGTTGTGTTGAATTATTGCACTTTTGTTCTCGTAACAATTTGTGCATAACCAACCCCATATTTGAACATAAGGAGATCCATGATACACATGACATCATGATTCTATCAGTCAAAGATCAATGATCGATTTTGTAATCGTTTCATCTGATCTGCGACGTCATGTTCAGGACACTCGTGTGAAGAGAAGAGCTGAGCTGTCAATCGATCGCTACATTGTAGTTAGTAAACTTCGATGGCATGATCGGATGCTAGACAAGCCTAGTAAACCTAAACGTTGTTTGAGAGTGTGCTGTGCGACTAGCAGATGCTTCTTTAAAGAACGTTTTTATGGCTACATCCAGGAGGATTTCTCTCGGTTGTCAGAAAAGGTGAAAAGCATTGATCAGAAATGGAAGATGTTCATATCCTTGCTTGCCAAAGCAACTGTGAAAAGTTGTGGCTCGAAGGTCTTATGTGCTTGTCGCGGAAGAAATACACGAACTACTTGTTGGACATCAACAGTTAGAGATTTTGTTCAACAGAAGAAGCCGGCTTATAAGGCAACTTTGTCAGATAAATCAGTGGTAGCTGTAGACAAGTATATATGTGCAAAGAGAGAGCTTCAACCATTAACAGTTACCGAAGCGAAAAAGGCGGCTTGGGATAAGTTTGAATAGCATTTAGAACTTTATTATAGGTCAGCTTCGAAGATGTTCTGGAGAACGATCAAGAACCTTCGTGTTGGAAATCAGAAAACTCTCCAAACTGTCTATAACAAGAGAGGATATATACTGACTAACTTTGAAGAAATTCTTGGTTGTGGGAAATAGCATTTTAGCAGTCTCTTTAATCCGATTGATATGCTTTCTCTTGTAGAAGTAGAGCCGTTAGAACCAACGTAAGAGCTCATCACTTTGAAAGAGGTCATTGCTGGTGTTAAAACACTTCATAATGGCAATTCTTCTAAAGTAGACGAAATTCGACGTGAAACTTTAAAGGTTCTCATTGTTGTTGGTATGAAGTGGCTAGCACGGATCTTCAACGTTGCTTTGAAGTCGGACAAAGTTGCTGTTGAGTGGCGAACTGAGGTGGCGAACTGGGATTGCACTTTAAGAAATGTAACCGAATAGTATGCTCCAATTATCGGGGCATCACTCCTCTCAATCAGACTGGTAAGCTAATTGCTAGGATTCTTGAGTTCAGGATACGGATTATAGTTAAGAGACACTTGCAAGAGGAACAATGCGGCTTTAGTCCAGATCGTTGAACTTCGGATCCGCTCTTTACTTTCTCAAATATCCTTGAACATTTTGATAGTTCGCTCAACCGGTCTACATGTGCGTTGTAGATATTTAGAAGGCGTTCGACTAGTTCCGCAAAGAGAGGTTGTGGGAGGTACTAAGGGAGTATGGAGTACCACATTATCTTCGGGTAGCTGTGGCTTCTCTGTATGAACAAATCACGAGTTGTGTTCGTATTCTAGCTAGGAAGTCTAAATTATTTCTAGTAAACGTTGGGCTTCGTCAGTGTTGCATTTTGTCTCCACTTTTGTTCCTTGTTTACATGGGAAAAATTTCGAAACGGGCTTCTCTGACGAATGTCGGTCTTTAGTTCGATTCTATCAGGATAGCATTTCTGCTTTTTGCAGATGAGGCTGTTTTGTTGGCTACTTGTCCTGAGGACTTACAATGCCTACTAGATCGATTCACGATGGAATACCAAGCGGTAGGGATATTGGTTTGTACCTCCAAGACTGTCTCTATGTGTTCGTCTCGGATTCAGGTGTCAATGTCGATCCGGATTGGTATCTATACTCCAAGTATCTTGGAGCATTGTTCTCGAGGGAGGCAGAAACATCAGAGAGATTAAGAAGCGGATTTGTGCAGCTAACGCAGCAATACGTTCTTTGTACAGATATGTAGTTGTGAAGCGGGAGTTGAGTCTTCGGGCGAAACTTTCGGGTTACCACGCAATCTTCGTTCCTATCTTAACTTATGGTCATGATCTTTGGGTTATAACCGAAAAGATAATATCTCTGATAAAGGCGACCGAAATGAGGTTCTTTCGCGGTGTGGCCGATTTTATCCTTAGAGATAAGGTTAGGAATCCGGTCAACCAGGTTGGTCTCGGATTAAAGTCGCTGCTTCTCCACATCGAAGAAAGTCACCTGAGGTGACTAGGACACGTTATGAGGATGTCTAGAGATCGCATTCCTTGGAGGGTTTTCTAGGCCAGACTCTCTGGAAATAGACCTCGAGGTTGACCTCGAGGTAGATCTCGATACCGGTGGAGAGATCAAATTTCGAAACTGTATGAAGACCGCATTTGGACATTTGAAAGAGAACTCTGTTCTGTCGCCCAAGATCGCGATATCTGGAGTAGTTTGGTTCGTTCACTGTCTCCACGACCCGACACCCATCCTGTGGTTGACAGGAAAAATCTTGTATATATGTTTTTCTTGTCAAGAAATTGTTGTTGTAATATTGGAATAATTAATTATAATTTAATTTAAGGTTGTAATCAGATTTATTATTAAGCATTAAATTAGGTTCTTTTTTTAATAAAATACGCTTCTTGAATACTGCGAGATAACAACATATACCTGACCAACATATACCTGATCACATTCTTTACAAGGTATTTTATAAACATTGGCATCTTTTTTAAATGAATTGTAAAGTTAGGTAATTATTGTTAAACTTTCAAAAAACTGAATTCTAACAAAAGATATATGATATTATTTATCTTCTTTCAGGATACTTTGTTTTTTACGCTAAAAATTTAAACATAGCCTTCATAATTGTCAAAATCAGAAATTTACTCTGTAGTAAACTATTTGTAATAGTCATTTTTCATTCAAAAATTTAAATATAAAATTTTAATAGCAATTTTTCATTCACAGTGATAGAACATATATGCATGTAACGTGAAGGTAATGTGAAGTTACAGCAAATGTTAGTTGGAACATTTGGGGTCTACGAAACTATATCAGGTCCTGTACCTTATATAGGGCCAACAGCATCTTTGTTAAAATACAATTTAAGTTTAAAATGCTTCCTGTTAAATAAGATTTACGTTTTATTGAGTGTAATTAATATTGGAAACAATTTAGTTTACACAATTTAATTAAATGTTCAAAATAATGAAAATATATCCGGTAAAATATTATTTGATTAATTAATACCGAATTAATTTCAAAAAATATATAGTATCTTAAGAGATACATGAATAAAATACAAGCAAACTATCGTTTCGCCACATACTTACTTCAGACGGAATGCGGTGTTTTATTTCTAAAATCAGTATGTTTTCAATGCACACTGTGCATTGAAAACTTTTGATAATCTCCAAAAGTTTTAAAACTTTAATCACACGTTTTTATCGAACACTTACTGATAATTTTCCAAAGGCATTGTAGTCGAAAATGCTGGATTATATGTATTGAATGTTTGATTAAACGCATTAGTAGGCATTACTGACCGATCTTGACGTTGTTCAGGATTGTTGCGAACCTTTTCTTCCCTACGCCATTTGGCACGTCGATTTGAAAACCATACCTGCGATGATTATTGTAGAGAAGAAGACAAGTTATTGCATACCTGAATTCGTGCTTCTGGCAAACCAATTTTTTGTGCAAGCCTCTCTCTTGAAAATACATCGGGATAGTGGGTTCTTTCAAATTCTTAAATAAAAACCATAGTTTTTGTACTAGATACTTTACAAACGGATCACCTTGTTCCAGGGCCTCTGCTTGTTTGTGTGTAAATGATGTACGGTTGCGCTGCATCTTTCGTTTTAGTCTGACTCTAACAACATCCTCGTCAGTGTCCTTATTGCTAGCCGTATCATCACCTTTTTGCTGCTGACTATCACCCAAACTTTTATTATCCGGCTTGTGTGATTCCAGACGTGCTTAATGTGATAAGATTAAGTGATAATATTATAATATTATAATATTAGTCATAATATTATTCCATAGTGATAAGATTAATAGATCGTATGATCATAGAGTTTTCAGCTCAGCTTTTCATAATCGCTTTACTACTTGATAAAAAATCAATTGATTTAAGATGATCACTTGTCAATCGTTATTTTATATCTCAAATAAAAAGATATTATAACTTTTTGTAACTTTTATCGTATATTTCAGCGCGTACGCGAGATTCAAAATTTACGTGTTAGTCAATTCATACAAATTATATTTTTATTTTTAATTTCAAAGAAATGCAAAAGATTAAAAGATTATAATATCTCAGTATCTTAATATATTAGTATCTTAATTACATTAATTAAGATATTATTACATTATTACATTAAAATATTAGGAAATACGTCATCAGCACGTATTTGGTCCATATGAATCGACTAATGAATAAATTGTAATTTGCTTAAAATTCTAACAGAGGTTAGTGAAATATCAAATAATATTTTATCATTTCTTTTGAGCCAGCTCCAATAATCCTTTATCAATAATGGATCGTTATCAACTACTTAAAATTTATAAGTAGTTTTGGCTTAAAAACGAAATAGACTTCATTTAAATTATATAATTTATAAAGGAGGAACTGCTATGCTATCAGGTTTCGTCCATTATTTCTCAACCCAACATTACAAGGGACTAAATGCATGCTGATGTTTCTTTCCAAGAATGAATTGACTAAAAAATAAAAGTCAGTTGCTATGAATAGCAAAAGATCAGATAACTGAGTTTTTGTATTTTTTACTGTCTATCAGTGCATTGAAAAAATGCTATATGTTCTTATTTGTAATGATACATTCCGCATCACATAAGAAAATTGTGATAAAAATAGGATCGATTTTTGTTACTAATCAACTAACTGAGTCCACGTATGTTATTATAAATTAAAAATAAAGATAAATAATTATGTAAGATTTTATACAATTTATTAAAGAGGTTTTTATTACCTAGAAAATAAAGTCAACATGTTATCTAACTAATTGAACTAATATTTATATCAATTTATTATCTAATTATTAAATTTTGATTTATTGATTTAGTTTTATTTTTATTTATTTTTATTTGTTTATTTTATAATTAAATTATTTCTCAAATGATACCATTCAGCATGAATATTTGTAATCATATAAGCCAGACGCGAAAGAACAACGAAATGCTCTTCGTTGTTACTGGCACTGAAGAGTCATAGTGATGATAAAACGGCATCTAACAGTGATCTTTATTGTTCTTCCGCGTCTGGCTTATATGATTACAATAATTAAAAACTTAGACTCACTTAGCTGATTCGATTAATTTAACTTATTAATTAAATCGGTCTGATATCAAATAAATGAACTTGTGTGCTAATTTATATTGAATTAAAGTCAGTTGATAGTACCAAAGTACAATTTTTATATCATTAGTTCACAGATTTCTACACAAGATAGGAATAATTGAAATCAACCTTTCCAGTATCCTGCTTGATATTGTTTTTGTAAAGCGCTTTGAATAATTGATACTAAATGGTTAAACTGAATACGCAATTGGAAGACTTAAAATTAATAATGCACTTTGTGTAAACGATTCAGAGCCTGTTCTAATTAGTTCAAAATCCAAGTGTTAACATTCTCACTTACATTAGCAATTGAATAAATTCACGCCTACTCGTTGCAGTGTTTTGTTTATATCGAATAATAAACACAATTAACAATAAATTTGGATGCGATGGGTGGTACTTTACCAATTATCAATTTTAATTACTTTACACCTTCGAAGAGGAAGGCATAAAGGTGGAAAAACGATGAAACGATGTGCAATGAGCAAACAGTTCAATTCTTTGAGCAATTTTCGACAAGATTTTCGTCACGGCTTTGTCTACTCTTACGACTCAACAAACACCAAACAACCAAATAAAATTAAGTGAGAAAATTACAAGTTCATTTTAATTTACTGCAGGCGCATAAGGTCACAATATAATTTGGTATTTTATTTTAATTAAATATTACACAATGTAATGACCCACTTTGCTTTGGACTCAATTTGAATGCCCAACTTTTTTATTTTAAAATTTTAATCCTAAATTTTGAAGTCTGATTTGATCGCATAAATGAAAGATAAATTTATGGAAACAAATTCTACTTTTTTATTTTGTTTATGTAAAAACGTTTTTTGAAACATTTATACAATTTAATTATTACAGATTGTAGTCTTCAACACTGAGGCATTTTCATCCTCCAAATCATTTGATTTATATAACCAAAAGATTCAATTAACGTTGAGTAAATCTATTATAACATAAAAATTACGATCGTTTATTTAATTTATTGTTTAGCATTAGGATTTCAGGAAGTAGTTTGCTTTATGCAAATATAATAACAATTAAAATCTTTAAGATATCGAGTATAAAAGGAATGTGTCTTATGAAAAGCGTATGTTTTTCAAAATTTGGTCAAAAAGTGTCAGTTTTTCAAAATTTTCGAATTTCTTGCACTAAAGATTACGTTATATTTTATATTCCGTAAAATGTGTCAGAATCCTATTCTATCGAATGGATTGTCCAAAGTTGCATTTCGGCGATATAAATAGCTTTTTTAATTGTCATTTCTAAGATTTCTTTATACCCTAAAGTCATGAATGAACATCGAAATGTTTATAATGAGATCCAATTAGTGTATTTGACTTTTTAGTTCTCTGCCAAATTTCATTGATACACAATTTAATGATGACAATGTTGAAGATTATAGATTGATTATATCAGTAATAATAAAGACGAACATCGACTTCAATTGGATATATTGATTTAAGTTTAAAAAGATTAAAAATAACAAGGATTTTTATAAAATATTCTGATTAGCTAAATATTTTTAGGACTGTTAATGTAAGTTGAGATATGCTTATCGTTGACTACATTGGGTGTTAACATTATATTTTAAATCAAAAGTTTATCATTTCCTAAATCATTCAAGCAAATACTATTCAAACTTTAAAAATTGTACATATTGTATTAAATAGCATTTGATAGACGTCATTAGTATGTTTTTGGTCCCACTGCTAAGTTGGATCGAGGAATAGGATCCGAAACCTGATAGCACAGCGGTTCTTCCGAATGACATGCTGACATTTATTCTTATTCGAACTTGGTCAATTCATATAAATTAATTCATTTATACCATATAATGTTTAATATAATACATTCAATACTGAAATCTAAAGAATTGCAACTATTTGTAATGATATTGACTTCAAAAATATAATATGATTTCGCAGTATAATACAAAGTATTATATACAAAGTATAATACAAATATATTAATATATATTAATACAAATATATCATTACTGAAATCTAAAGAATTGCAACTATTTGTAATGATATTGACTTCAAAAATATAATATGATTTCGCAGTATAATACAAAGTATTATATACAAAGTATAATACAAATATATATATATATAATATATATATATATATATATATATATATATATATATATATATATATATATA
>WNNJ02002430.1:0-120943 GCA_012934845.2 Pomphorhynchus laevis
CCTATTATTGTAGAATCAGGAACTAATTTCCCCTCATCCATATATTTTTTAGCTTCCATTCCCATAAGAGTTTCTGCTTTTATTGCAGCTCTTAATATGTCACCAGTTGATATTTGTGGGATACCATATCTTTCCATAATTGGTTTAGCTTGAGTCCCTTTTCCAGCTCCAGGTGCTCCAAACAACATTATATTCATTATTTCACTCCTTTTTATTGTTAGTCATAATATTCTACCCTATTAATTATACTATATCTTTCAAGAAAAATCACTATAAAGAATAAAAAAGAAACATTTAAACAAAATAAAAAAAGAGGGATTATCTGTATAGCAAAAATAATCCTATACTTCCCTCTTTTTATTTTTTAAGATTTTATTTTATTTAAATAAAACCTTTATACTCTTTAACAACCATATGCGCATCAATTTGTTGTATAGTATCTATTGCAACTCCCACAACAATAATAATTCCTGTTCCACCAAAAAACTCTGGTAATCCTAGAGAATTAAATATTGCCATTGGTAATATGCAAATAATAGCTAGGAAGACTGCTCCACCCCAAGTTATTCTTGTTACAACACCTTCTAGATATTCTGCTGTTTCTTCTCCAGGTCTTATACCAGGGATAGTTCCCCCACCTTGTTTAAGGTTATCGGCAACTTTATCTGGATCGAATACAATAGCAGTATAAAAAAAAGAAAAGAAAATAATAATTACAGCATAAAGTGCCATATATACCGGATGTGATTGTGTGAAAACTCTTCCTAACAGTACTTTCATTTCTGAACCTGAAGGTAAAGCATTAACTGCAACAGAAGGAATCATCATAACAACAGAAGCAAAAATTACAGGCATAATCCCTGCAGTATTTAACTTAAGTGGTATGTATGAACTTTGCTCCATTCCAGCTTTTCCACCAAAACCTCTTCCTACATAATGAACAGGAATTTTTCTCTGTCCAAGTTGAAATATAACTATTCCAGTGATTGTTATTATTGCTGCTATTGCAACAACTATCAATAGAGGTATCAGGAATTTGCTTCCTTTCATACTTTCAATTGTTTTTACTATATCAGCAGGAATTCTTGAAATTACATTTAAAAAAATTAAAAGAGATACTCCATTTCCTAAACCTTTTAGAGATATCTGCTCGCCTATCCACATTAAAAATACTGTTCCTGCAGTTAATGTCGTAATAGTAGTTAAAAAAAACATAAATCCAGGTGTTGTAACAAGCCCTGAAGACTGTAACCAAGTACAAACTCCTAGTCCTTGAACAATAGCAATTCCTATTGTTAGGTACCTTGTCCACTGAGTTAACTTATTTCTAGCACCCTCTCCCTCTTTTCTCATTTCTTCTAATTTAGGAACAATACTTCCTAATAGACTAAATACTATTGACGCATTAATATAAGGAACAATTCCCAATGCAAATATGGAGACTCTACTAAAAGCCCCCCCAGAAAACATATTAATGTACCCTAATATGCTACTCTGTTGGGTCATTATAGCAAGCCTATCGATGTCTACGCCAGGAGTAGGAATATGAGTTCCTATCCTAGCTACTAAAAACATCAATAAAGTAAATATTATTCTCTCTCTAAGTTCAGGTATTTTAGCTATACTCTTTAATCTACTTATTCCAGTATCTACTAAAGCCAACTTTAATTCACCTCACTTGAGATATTTATTACTACTTCTTATTATTTCCAGCAATATCAGCAAATGTTTTAACTTCGATTATTTCTATAGTTCCACCTTTTGATTCGATGATTGCTTTCGCTGCATCAGAAACTTTATGAGCTTTTACAGAAATTTTCTTATCAAGAACTCCGTTTGCAAGTATTTTTACACCGTCAAGTAATTTCTTAACGAATCCAGCAGCCATTAATAACTCTGGAGTAACTTCAGTTCCATCCTCAAATCTACTTAAAACATCTAAATTAACAATTGCATACTCTTTCTTGAATCTAGCATTAGAGAATCCTCTCTTAGGTACTCTTCTGTATAAAGGCATTTGTCCACCTTCAAAATATGGTTTAACTCCACCACCAGCTCTTGAATTTTGTCCATTACTTCCTTTTCCAGAAGTTTTACCAAGTCCAGAAGACTCACCTCTTCCCACTCTCTTTCTTGCTTTTTTTGGTTCAGAAGGTTTTAATTCATTTAATTTCATAGATTATTGCACCTCCTCTACCTTTAGTAAGTAAGACACTAGAGCAATTTTTCCTTTTAATTCAGGAGTTACAGTATGCTCTACTACATCGTTAACTTTTCTTATTCCTAAAGAATTAAGAGTAGCGACGTGGTTAGGTTTTCTTCCAATCATGCTTTTCACAAGCTCAATTTTAACCTTTAACATATTCGTTTACCTCCTAGCTTAAAATTTCTTTAACTTCTTTGCCTCTTAAAGCTGCTACTTCCTGTGCCGATCTCAATGTTCTTAACCCTTCAATAGTTGCTCTTGCAACGTTATGTTTTGTTCTTGAACCTTTAATCTTAGTCAGTATGTTGTGAACTCCAACAAGCTCTAATACTTCTCTTGCAGCAGAACCAGCTATTACTCCAGTTCCCTCATATGCAGGCGCCATCCACACAGATGTTGCTCCCCATTTTCCTACTATCTCGTGAGGAATAGTATTCCCTTTTAACGATACATCTACTAAATTTTTCTTAGCAGCTGCGATAGCTTTTTTTATTGCATCAGGAACACCGTTAGCTTTTCCTAAACCTAAACCGATTTTCCCTTGACCGTCTCCAACAGCAGCTAGAACAGAAAAAGATATAGTTCTTCCTCCCTTAGTTGTTTTAGATACTCTAGAGATTTTTATTAATTTTTCTTGATATTGGTTATCTTCTTTATTAACAAACTTTGACAAGTTTATTCCTCCTCTCTACAGAATTAGAACTTTAGCCCTGCTTCTCTTGCAGCATCTGCTAAAGCAGCTACTCTACCTGTATATTTATATCCTGCTCTATCAAATACAACAGATGTCACATTCTTTGTTATTGCTCTTTCAGCAACTAACTTACCTACAAGCTTAGCCGATTCAGTGTTTCCACCATGCCCAACATTTCCTTTTAACTCTTTATCAATTGTTGAAGCAGAAACTAACGTAACTGCATTAACATCATCGATTAATTGAGCAAAGATATTGTTGTTTGATTTATATACACAAAGTCTCGGTCTTTCCGCAGTACCAGACAATTTTGATCTGATAGCTGTGTGTTTAGCTTTTCTTACTTTTTGTCTATTTACTTTCTTAAACAACTTCCTTACCTCCTTTGTTTAAGCTATCTTACGATTTCTTACCTTCTTTTCTTCTAATAACTTCATCAGAATACTTAACACCTTTTCCTTTATAAGGTTCAGGCTCTCTGTTAGATCTAATTTCTGCAGCAACTTGTCCTACAACATCTTTTTCAATTCCTTCAATATGAATAGTTGTATTCTTTTCCACAGTCATTTTAATTCCTGAAACTGCATCAATTATAACAGGATGAGAAAACCCTAAAGCCAACTCTAAACCATTATTTTTTTCTGCTGCTCTATAACCAACACCTACTAAGTTAAGAGTTTTCTTAAAACCTTCACTAACTCCAACTACCATGTTATTGATTAAAGCTCTTGTAGTTCCATGTATTGCTCTTATAGCTGGAAGATCGTTTGGTCTCTCAACTGATAAGATATTACTCTCTAATTTGATTGTTAAATCTTTAGAGAACTCTTTTGTTAAAGTACCTTTTGGTCCTTTTACAGTAACAACATTGTTGTTAACTGTAATTTCGACACCAGTAGGTACATTAATAAGTTTATTTCCTACTCTTGACATTGAATGTTCCCTCCTAAGTATCTATTACCAAACAAATGCTAGGATTTCTCCACCTATGTTCTCTCTTCTTGCTACTTTATCAGTAACTAACTAGAAACGTTAATAAGTGATCTATGAATCTAGATAATTGTACTGTTGCTGTGTTTATGCAGCTGATGATTGGTCTACCAGGACATGGAGTTATTTCCTTGTGTACTTTTGGCAGTAAATAGAATTTACCAGCGTTTGCGGAAGTTATTACTAGTTTGTTCGCTGTGTCCTTGTCGATTACGTTCTTTCCAAGATATTTCATCGCCAATGTCGAAACATTATTTACTGCTACTTTCACTGCGTTCAGGTCACATTTTTCATACGACGGACTACATAAGTGCTTTTGAGCCTCTACAATGTAGTCATCACGCTCCCACAATACAGCCTGTTTTCCTTTATCAGCTTTAACAATAAGTACATTTTCATTTGAGGCAAGGTTTGTGGCTGCCGTCATTAATTCCTTAGTTACATTTTGAAAGCAGTTGTAATTTGGTTGCATTTGTAGGTATATATCGAACATCGTTGACGACATTTCTTGAGTTATAGTTTTATTGTTGTCTGCATGTTTATTCGCTTCGAAGCACTTTTTTGACGTGTTAGAGATACCTTTCAATAGATCATATCGGCAGAATTCCCTCTTAGATATATTAAAATCTAGACCAAGATTGAGGAGGTTAAGTTCATTAGCCGTTGGTGTATATTTTGATAAATTGATAACGCTATTTAAATTATATTTGTTCGATCTTTTTCTTGTCTTAAGTGTATATTTTCGATTTGGATGGAATTGTATTCTAGCGAGTTCAATTGGGTGAACATTACGACGAGTCAATTTTGAAAGTTTCTTTACTTTGTTCCAAATAATTTGATTGTATAATTCTTGATTTAGAGGGTACATGATACCATTTGAAATTTTTCCGTAATAGTTACGTAGTGCTCTTGTAAGCTCAACACTCGCCTTATTTAGGATTTTGTTCCATTTTATTCTCAAATTTTCAACGTCTGCGTTACCATTAGTAGACTTGCTTACACTTAATGGTTTTTTAAGTTTTAGACCCTTTGATATAATTTTATTTTCCAAGCAAAAAGACAAATATTGCATATGTGCCGTACAAGTTGTTCGTAGATTAGTTGCGTACTTCATCGGGATTCCATCAGGAATTCGTTCATATATTTTAGGAAAGACTTGACACCGACGACCAGGATACTTATTGTATTCGTTCATATATTAATATTAAAGAATTAACTGGTGTTAAAGTACGAGCAATATTATTACGTTTCGGCTAAAGCCTTCGTCAGATAATCTAAAACAAAAAATATAGTCACAATATGCAATAAATGTCTAGAAAATAAAAATCAAAGTTCTAGATGTGAGTTTAGACCAGGTTGCATGTCTAACATTAATTGAGCAATCCAAATATTTTCTTATTTCCTCTATTTGCACGCCAAAAGTGCTCACTCTCTGACTACGAAGCGAGGCATAATTAGAAATGAGGAACTGCGAATCATTAAAATTTGTAGCACTATTTACGAAAGGGAAAGAAACCTCAGTGAACTAACTATGTCCCTTCTTTCGAGAGGGTATCGCCACCGTGAGATATACAGAGAGATTTCAAAAGTTAAAAATTTAAGGCGTATCGATGTTTTACAAAAGAAAATTACGAAAGAACCACGAATAATAACTTTCTTGCAATACCACCCAGCATTACAATCATTTGAACGAAACATCGTAAAATCATTTAAAGATACATGCAAAGCTAACTCTGTTAAGGGCACAGCGCCACAGGTATTTTACTCTGCCAAACACAAGCTCAAAACATTCTTGAAACACAACAAGAAATTTAATAACGTGAATTGCAGCACCAAACCATGCAAACGACCAAGATGCAAAACATGTGCGCTTATTAATGAAAATAAGTCATTCAAGAGTGCGGTTACAAACATTAAGTATAATGTCCAGTGTGATGCCAGTTGTGTAACAACACATAATATATACCTGGCAAACTGTAGTATGTGCAACGCCCAATATGTGGGAGAAACTAAAAGAAAATTAAGCGAGAGAGTCACAAACCGAAGGAACGACATAAAATTTAAACGAACGGAAAACGACGGCGCTGTAAAACATACTGTCGAAAAACACAACGGTAAATGTGACTATAAATATAACATTATTGAGAAAGATGTTAAAAAAGATTATGAGCGAAAGAACAAAGAAAATATTTGGATTGCTCAATTAATGTTAGACATGCAACCTGGTCTAAACTCACATCTAGAACTTTGATTTTTATTTTTATTTTTATTTTCTAGACATTTATTGCATATTGTGACTATATTTTTTGTTTTAGATTATCTGACGAAGGCTTTAGCCGAAACGTAATAATATTGCTCGTACTTTAACACCAGTTTAATTCTTTATATATATATATATATATATATATATATATATATATATATATATATATATATATATATATATATATATTATCGAACGAGATACGCATGGTTTATTTTTATACTACGCTTTAGTCAAACAAAATGACCCTATTCAAATTAGTACAATCATCTAATGATTAAGTTATAACATTCACCTAATGATTTTAAAAAGCGACAAAATCCAAAAATCTATAACAAAATACAACTGCTAAATAGCGTAAATGGCATAGCTCGAAAGTATGTGGATATGTTGTAAATGAATAATTATCAACGATGCACAGATAACGACAAATCATTTTTTGATTTCACAAAAAAATTAAGATGTAAATTAAAAGACAAATCATTTAAATAGTTCACTTTTAATATTCTTCATCGACTAATCTGAATTACGGTTGTGAATTTGGTGGATTTTGTCTGAAGTTTTGTTGTTGTTCTAGTATACGTTCTACAGCCATATTTACGTCACCCATTGATGCAACAAGCGCTAAATATAGCAATGTTTAATCCGAATATTAAATTTGGTTAAATCCGAATTTAATTACAGTTAATAATCATAAATGCTCACTGTAAAAAACTAACCTCTAAGATTTGCATCACGGTTATGAAATCCCATTGTCTGCATTTGTTCAAGTTCGGATGCATAAAGTTGTTCTGGAGTTTGGCTTGGTTGTTGATTTGTCGGCTGATGTTGCTAACCATAAAATAGATAAATATTTTCACCTCTCAAACATAAAATAATATTAACGAAAACATATAAGACATGTGATCGATTAATACAAAATTGCTTTAATAAAATATCAACAGTTTCAGAGGAATATTAATCATGCAAAGTATTTGTTATTTTTTTTAATTATCTAATATTGTATAAGTTGAAAGTCTCATAATATGTATTACAATTTATTAAAAACATATTGATATAAACTTTTTTAAATTTAACGCAAAGAAACAATAAAATCATAGAATTTAAATCAATAAAAATTTGATAAAATTGAAAAGTAAGCAAAATGATGTGTAATCTTATTTAATTATTAATTACAAATGTGTAATTATTTAAAGTATCGAAAATATCTTGAAAATACAAGCAATTGGGTTTGATTAAGTGTAAAGTAAAACAATAACGGTTATTTGCCAGTGTATTCTCCAACGTATTCCTACAAGAAAAATTTCAGTGGCTAGGATTACACTTAATCGCAGATTGAAACTTTGGACGATTGGGAGACTAGATGAACTAATGTTAGAAGCTAGATCGATACAACAATGCCTATCACATTCCCGTGAAATACATAATAAATCATGGCAGGGCACGTTTTGCAAACTGATGAAATCAGGGAAAACTGTTCAGGCTATGAGAGTACTTGATCCTAACTACCAATCCGAGAGAGTGCTAAAATTAAGTGAGAAAATAAATGGTAAGACAGTACGAGATATTTTAAGAGAAAAACATCCACAAGCAGCTGGTATAGTAAATGGAGTAATTGTAAATTCCCCATACCAGACCGACTTACCGTTTTATACGGAATGCTTTGATGCAGAAAGAATTATTTATGAATCACGAAGTACATCAGGTTCAGCTGGACCATCTGAAGTTGACTCACTTCAGTGGTTATCACTGCTTACAGAATTTGGTGAAGATTCCAGACAGTCAGCGGAATCAATAGCTGTTGTAGCTCGAAAGATATCAATGATTAACTACCCAGCAACTGCTTAAGAGCATACCGCAACTCACGCCTGATTGCATTAGACAAGTTACCAGGTGTAAGACTCATTGGGGTTGGTTAGGTTTTTCGAAGAATCATTAGCAAGGATGTTTTAAGGATAGTTTCTGACTATGTTTAAGAAGTCGCCTCGAATATTCAACTGTGTGCAGGCCAGCGCTGCGGTATAAAATATGCGATATATAGTGTTAGATCAAGATTTCAGCTCGACACCTCTGAATGTACATTAACAATTGATGCAAGCAACGCGTTCAATCGAATTAACCGCAAAAATGCACTTGCTAGTATGACAAATATATGCCCTGCTTTATCAACCGCATTGAACAATACGTATTGTGAAGATCCGGAACTATATGTAGAAAACGACGTTTGGTTTTCTAAAGAAGGGTTCACTCAAGGTGACCCCTGTATCTGATTGCATTTGCAGGCGCGTCGATTCCATTAATAAAAAACATCAATTCTCGTTTGTCTAATGCATTTCAACGTTGGTATGCAGATGATGTAACTTTTGTCGCTACGGTTTCTGAAGCAGTCGAATTCCTTAAGATAGTAGGAGAACTTGGACCGAAATACGGCTTTCATGTTAATTATGGAAAATTCAATATATTATTAAAGCCAGGCGTGATATTAGAACAATCAAATTATTTTACTGACATCGAAACTGACATCACAGAAGAAGGTATAGGTTTACTTGGATCCTTTATTGGCATTGATTCATTTGTTTATAAAAATGTGTCTAAGAAGATAAGTAAGTGGATGACAATCTTAGGGCGGTTTGCTAAAATTGCCATTTTCGACACACAAATAGCTTACTGTGCGTATGTCTTCTCCCTTTAACACAAATGGACACATCTTATCAGGACGTGTAAATGCAACTGAGAATGGTTCAATTATTTGGAGGATATTTATCTTTTAACTTCCCATAAAGCATGGCGGATTAGGGTTGTTAAATATTAAAGAACGAGCAGTGTATGAATATGAGCATTCATACATAATGACCCATCCACTAGATGAATATCACTCCATAAAGGAAGTAAGAGTCTTAGGAGATCGGATTTCAAAACAAATGAAGGAAGAGTCCACTAACAAAACGAAGTTTAATATATCAAGTATCATGAATAAAGTAGACAATGTTTAAAAAAAATTGCTATTTGCTTCAGAAAAAGGTGCCTCTTCTTGGCTTTCAATGCGTCCATTGCCAGTTCAGGGATTGTGTCTGATCCCTCAGCAATTTCAAGATGGACTTTCATAGCATTTTGGTTGGGATCTGATCGGTGTGTCAAAATGCATTTGTGGGGAAGAAGGTCGGTGTAACACATTCACCCTCATGTAGACACGGTGGATCCACCCTTTTCGTCATGATATAATACGGGATACAATTTGCCAATCATTGGAGGAAGTTTGTAAAGCAGTGCATGTTAAACCCGTATTATCTCCAGTAGGAAATTATGTGATCACGTGCGCTACAACTTCAATTGATCACAACGTACGTCTTGATATTTTATGCCTAGGATTGTTTGGAAGTACGGTTGAGCGGTCCTTAATGGACGTTTAAATTTTCAACATATATGCTCAATGTTACTCTCACAAAATACCTGCAAGTACATATGAATATCACGAGGGAAGAAAAAGATCAAAGTATCTCGAACGTGTTTCCAATGTGGAGCAATGTGGATTTATACCTTTGATTTTTTCCATCTTAGGTGGACGAGCTGCATCTCATATTCTAAGAAGAATTGCGTAATTAAAATCGCAAAAGAGTCATTTTAAATACGGTCAATGCATAACCACGATTCGACAAAAAATTGCAGTAGCTTTGCTAAAAGCTAACTCCTTATGTTTACGAGGTTTAACATCTCGCTGAATTTGACAGGTCTTTCTTAGCGAACATTATTTTTTAAGGACCCATTCGACGGTAACCTTGTTACATTTTAAATATCATTAAAAAGGTAAGGGCCCATTTAAGGGTAACCAATTATAAAATAATAATTAATTATAATTATAATTATTATTATGAAGGAAGAGTCCACTAACAAAACGAAGTTTAATATATCAAGTATCATAAATAAAGTAGACAATGTTTAAAAAAAATTGCTATTTGCTTCAGAAAAAGGTGTCTCTTCTTGGCTTTGTGCAGGCCAAAGATGTGGAACAGAGATTGTTATTCACACGATTCGAGATACGTTTAGTCAATCTTCTGATGAATGCATCTTACTAATAGATGCAACCAATGCCTTTAATAACTGCAACCCGAAAAATGGCACTGGAAAATATGAAGTTCATCTGTCCCGCAATGTCGACGATATTACACAATACCTACATTCAACCTTTGATGCTGGTGGTGGATAACTCAATATTAAAATCAACAGAAGGTTTCATACAAGGGGATCCTCTCGCTATGGCAGCATTCGCTGCAGCCTCGATGCCACTAATAGGAAAACTAAAACAAGTAGCTCCAAACGCTAAACACTGTTGGTACGCCGATGATGGAGCGTGCGTGGGCAAATCAAGCGATATAAATAAGGTATGGAAAGAGCTTAACCGAATAGGACCCGCGTTTGGATTCATAACCAATCTATCAGCAAAACCTGTAATATTGATTGTCTGGATGAACTCGCGGATGATGGTGTAGATATTCGATGCGATGGAATCAAATACCTTGGGAGCATGATTGGGCTCGAACAATATGTTGAAACCGAGATAATCAACAAAGTAACGAATTGGTCAGGTCAAATAGAAAAGCTAAAACAGATTGCCGATAGAGACGCCTTCGCCGGATACACTTTGCTAATCAAAGCTTTGCTACACAAATTTTCATACATTCTTAAAACATGTGAAGTAGCAGATTGTCTTCTAATACCTTTAAAGAATGCGATACTTCATAATCTTTTGCCGGGAATGCTGGGAATCAACATCCTCGACGATGAGTCAAGTAGAATAGTAGCTTTATCATGCAGATATGGAGGACTTGGTATAGTCGACTATACTCAAGAATGCTATAATGAATACGAGAAATCACGCATGATGTATATGGCTAGTGTAGATAGAGACCACTAAGAATTTCCCCTAGAAACGACTCAGCATAATGTAGTCAAGCAGATAAGAGAAATGAACATAATAAAGTTTAACAGAATGGTGACGGAGATTACTAGTAACTCTAAAAATGATTTAAAGACAATTTTATGGAATGCCAGCATGAAAGGTGCCTACTCGTGGTTAACAGCAGGGTTTGTTGAGGGTTTGTTCATATCCTCCTCAGAATTCCACGACGCGATTTCAATAAGATACGACTGGAAACCGAATCGCTATTTGGGTGAGTGTGCGTGTGGAGTGTCTCTAACAACAATACACGCACTTTCATGCAAGACATACTGTTTCAACTTCATTCGTCACAACAGTGTCGCTAACGAGATTGCTAGATCACTCAAGGAAACCTGTCGACTCGTATGTACAGAACCAGTATTGCTCCCGGTTCCAGACACAGTCATTTTTGAATCTCAAGCCACATCACGGGACAGAGAGGCAAGATTAGATATAAGATGTACTGGCCTCTTCGCGAATCTGACGGAGCGGTCCTTTATGGACGTATGTGTTTTCAACAACCTAGCGCCGTATTATTCCTTGGACACAATGAAGGATCCCTTCAAGTACCATGAAAATCGGAAGCAAGCAAAATATACAGAGCGGATTGCGAAAATAGAAAATGCTTCGTTTCACCCGTTGATTTTCTCAACTGTTGGTGGTATTGGAAAGATAGCGGACTCGATACTTAAGCGCATATCTTCACTAAGAGCGAGCAACAACAACATTTCATATCCTGATTTGATCCGTCAAGAAAGAGCCAGGATTTCATTCCTTATTATAAAATCCACATCGATGGCTATGCGAAACAGGTATCAGGAACCAGGAACTCTTATTCACGATAAGGACACACCAATCTAAGTCGATTTGTACGATCAACTCCCTTTGACTAAAAAATCAGAATTTGAATTGACACTTTGGACCCATTAGAAGGTAACCTTTAAGCTGCACTATTTTTGAATAATTTATTATAAATTAAAAAAAATAATGGAAAATAATTATAATTATCATTAAAATAATAATTATTGAAATTTGTCTTTGTTATATTAAGTTCTATTCAAGCTTAAACTATCCTGTTATCCCTATTAACTACTTACACTAATTACATTACTTACAACTCGCTGTTGTTCATCCTAAAACAATCCTCAAAACACACAATAAATTAACATACAATCGTCCAGCTTGACACAGCACAAACTACAACTTGAAAATATGCCAAGGGGCGTGCCATCAGCACTTCCTAGATGTTGCGGTTGTAATGGACCGAATGTTGTTTGCAAGGGTTGTCGGTGTCGCAAGGCTAACAAGCATTGTACGAACTGTGCAGCGCCTAATTGCTCAAATAACAGCCCTTCTATCAATATGGAGAGACAAAATGCACGCACTAATGAGTTTATTGGCGACGACATTAATCAACCGTTGTCAAGCGTTCAGATTACGGCAGCTCCTAACAAACCACAAATAACATGTCTGCTTCATCTACCAACCATATCAACAATTTATGACGAAATTAGAACATGGAGACCAAACCTCTTTCATCCCCCAATTTGTGATGCCAGTAATAGGTTCGTGGACCTTTTGACATCGGCTTACAGTAAATTCACTAACAACCATCCTGAACAACCAACTGCATTGAAAGAGGCAGCTGTAATGTGTCAGCTATTACTCCAAAGATTACCAACGAGAAAAACAGATGCGTTGCGAAAAGCTCTTGAAAGACGCTTGGATGCATGGCAGAAAGTTGATTTCATAGCCTTGCTAGATGAAGGTATTGTTCTTCAAAATGCCGTGAATGCTCAGACTAGAAAACCACGTACGAAGCACAATGACTGCTTAAAATCATTTTCTCGGCTCATGTAATCCGAAAACACAAGAGGTGCGCTTAATAGTCTTACCATAAAAGAGTCTGACGAACCAGCCTTGTTCAAGATGAACGACGAACTGAATGGACAGACGATTAAGAATATTCTGCTAGATCTTTATCCCGCTGCCAGAGACGTGGAAGCGGTCGCTCTCCAAGAAAATAGTCTCAGTGGAAGTATTTCTCACCACCCAGTTGAATACACAGTTATTGATAGAATCAGGATAATGAAAGCTGCTAAAAAATTACAAGGCGGTGCGGGTCCATCCGGAATGACTGTTGTAATAATGAAAACGTTATTGAGCAGTTTCAAGACTCACTCGCAACGTCTTGCCGATGTTTTAGCTGGCATGACTTATAAAATTGCCACAGAAGCAATAAACCCCACCCATATATAGGCATTCACGGCCAGCAAGATAATCACACTCAATAAAAAACCAGGGATTAGGCCAATAGGAGTTGGCGAGGTCGTCCGACGATTGATTGGTAAGGTTCTTATCGAAAATATGTTGCTTCCCCAAAATATGTTGCTTCCCCAAAATTGCAAACAGTAGCAGACGTTATACAACTTTGTGCCGGTCAGCAGGCAGGTATTGAATATGCAATTCGTAGCATAAACAGTGAATTCTCGAGAAGCAATATGGTTGGCTTACTTGCTATCGATGCAGCGAATGCTTTCAATTGTGTCAATAGGAAACTATTGCTGGTAAATGTTGGGATGGTATGTCCAGCTTTATCTGTGCCACTTTACAATACATATTCACATAATACGCAGCTTATCGGGGAAGGCGATATTATCATGGCACAAGAAGGCCTAACACAAGGGGACCCTTTGGCAATGGCGGCTTTTGCCGTATCTTCGTTGGTGCTTATTCATCGTCTGCAAGCCTCAGTTCCTGGCCTTTTCCAGAGATGGTATGCGGATGATGCTTCATTTGTTGGTAGCGTATCTACACTGCACAAGGCGTGGGAATGGCTTGCAGACAACGGTCCCCACTACGGCTATATTGTAAATCCAGGAAAGTCGAAGCTGTTGATACATCCTAATAATGAAGATCTCGCAAAGTCAGCGTTTACAGGAACGAGCATAGAAGTCGTGACAGATGGGTTGGTTATCCTTGGTTCTCCAATTGGTTCGTCAACATATAAACAATCTGATGTACACAGCCGGATTTCAAAGTCTATCTCTCTAATCACTAAGCTGACTGACGATGCTAGGTTTGATGCACACTCGGCTTATTCTGCGTTCGTATATGCATCCCAATCAAAGTGGATACACCTTTCAAGAACGACCAAAATCACTCCTGAAAGCATGCAACCATTACACGATGAGATTTAGGGGCAATTTGTACAAATACTTGTCAACACCGAACTATCTGACATGCAGAAGCAAATTATTGCATTACCAACGTCCGTTGGTGGTCTTGGCATAAAAAGTCCTATCGTGGAAGCAGTATCGCAGTTTGAGTCATCAAGAATTTTAACGTCCACCTACTCAAAAGATTTGAGTTTTTCTGAATTAATTGATGCCCAACATGAGGCCCGAAGACTTATAACCAGCACAAACTTAGCAACTGCCAGAGCCAAAAGAGCTGATATCGTCAGATTATTCGAGGATGCGGAAAATATTTTACAGTACGCTAGTTTGAAGGGCGCATCCAGCTGGTTAACAATCCGTCCACTATCGTTTAAATAATTCCACCTATCACATCATGAATTTCAAGATGCTGTCGCAGCACGGTATGGATGGACACCAAACGACATATCGGGTATATGCATCTGTGGATCAGAGATGTCTTGCTGTCATGCGTTATCGTGTCGTAGGGGTGCCTTGACAATAATTAGACATAACGAGATACGAAATACACTATCTAGATATTTCTCCACTGCATGTAGCTGTGTTGCCTTGGAACCGTGCCTGTCAGCAATACCCGAATGCTACAAATTTTTGACCACTACGACAACTCGCACACCTGAAGCTCGAGCAGATATTGTGTGCAACGGACTTTTTGGAACTAGGATGGAGCGAACGATCATTGACGTTTGTACCTTCAATAATCTTGCACCATCCTATACAATTAACTCACCATCCGCTGTATTTGAATATCACGAAAGCAGAAAGCGAGCGAAATACGAAGAACGAATTATTGATATTGAAAATGCATCCTTTTCTACATTGCGCTATTGGACCGGCAGCGTCTGCTTTGCTGAAGAACTTAGCTAGAAAAATATCAGATAAAAAAGGAACAGACTATAGTGATAAGATGAGCGCTTTGCGCACATCAATCGCCATATCTTCGGCTAGAATGGTATCGGCTTGCTTATGAGCATCAAGATCAAAGATCCTGCGCCATTCTGGCAACATTCCAATACGGAGACGGTGAATACATCAAATGAATACTTATTTTAATTTTGTTTGTTTTAAATGAGCCCATTTGCGGGATACCTTGAATGCAATTTTTCAAATAAATCAGGTATATATTAAAAAAAATTATAATTATTATAATTATAATAATTAACTACTTACAAAAAAATGCCAAAAGGAATACCGTATAGTGAAATGAAATGCTGCTCATGTAATGGACAGAACGCAAAGTGTCGAGGGCGTGTATGTGTCAAATCTAAACGAGCGTGTATAAACTGTTCTGCCAAAAGCTGTACAAATAGAATGATACCTTCCTAAGTAAAATATGGTTCGTCTAACTCCTCATCTGATTTACAAAAGGATATTGGCCTAAAATATATCTATAAAATTGTGATTAAATGGAGACCTAACTTGATGGAATTACCACGCTGTAACGAAAGCAGAGTATTCATTTCAAACTTAGCAGCGATGTTTAACAGGGCATGTACTCATGAAGATAATGGAAACGAGTTAATGATGATAACGATTTATTTTCAACTCTGACTACAACGACCTTTGTCCCGAAAAGTCAAAGACACTAGAGCTGCCCTCAAAAGACGCCTGGATTATTGGAAAAAGATAGAAATATGTGGTCTCTATGAAGAAGCCCGGTGTTTACAAATGACAAAGAAATCGAAAGAAACTAACATACTGAAATGGCCCAATCAATTCAAACGAGCAATTATGAAGGGTAGCATTGGAGCTGCATGCGTGCTTTAAATCCCGAAAATAATTGTAGCAAATTGTTGGCGGCTGATGACATGATCGGACAAAAACGTGTAGTAGATATACTAATGGACAAACATCCAGATAGTGGCCCATTCAGTGATGATGCCATCATAAATACACAGTTCCAATCTGAAACGTTTCATGATATCATGTTCGATCAGATAGATGCAAGTGCAATTGTTCATTCATGCCGACAAACTTCGGGTTCAGCAGGACCCTCTGGGGGAGATGCATCACTGTGGAAACAAATGCCAGTTACATTCGATCGGGAATCATATGAATTGGCCGATAGCATGGCAAAATTGGCAAGACGCATTGTTACAACCGAGATTGATGAGAAATATTTGGATGCATTCGTTATATGTCGACTCGTGGCGCTTGACAAGAGCCCTGGAGTTCGTCCAATAGGTATTGGAGAAGTATACAGAAGGATTATATCGAAAGCAGTCCTGCAGATAATACAAACACATGTACAGGATGTAACCGGTAACTTTCAGCTTTGCGCGGGTCAAAAGTGCGGGATGGAATACGTCGTAAGAAGTCAACGGTCGTTGTTGAAAGAAGAATCGAAAGCTTGTCTCGTACTCATAGATGCCAAAAATGCATTCAACTGCATAAACCGAAAAGTAGCTATAGAAAACATTTCCAGGATATGTCCTCCTCTCAAAACAATATTAAAAAATACTTACAACAACAATCCAATATTGATTATAGATAATGAAATAATAGAGTCGAAAGAAGGATTCACACAAGGTGATCCGATTGCTATGATCGCTTTTGCGGCAGCCACGATACCGCTGATAACAAAATTGAATTCGTTATGTCCAACAATAACGCAAAAATGGTATGCGGATGATGTATCGTGTGTTGGCACCGAAAGAGAATTGCTATTGTTTTTCAATCACATAAAGAAACTCGGTCCAGCATATGGCTTTTTCGTAAATGAATCAAAATGCAAATTACTAATAAATCCAAAAAAAATACAAATGGAAAAATATTTCGAGATCTTGGAGTATACATAACAAAACATGGGTTAGAATTGCTTGGCTGTCCAATTGGTTTTCTAAACTTTGAAGCGAATTATGTTCAGCAAAAGATTGACGAATGGATCTCCTTATTAGTTCGGCTTAAATCAGTAGCACAGAGTGAGAGGCATCTAGCATATTCTGCATTCATATTCGGACTACAACATAAATGGAGCTATATTCTAAGAACATGCGAATGTCAAACCGAATGGTTCGAAAAGCTGGTTACTATTATTCAGCACGAACTACTGCCTCAAATTCTAGGCAAAGAGGATATTGATTACACATGGTTTAATGTCTTGTGCCTTAAAGTAGCTAATGGAGGCCTAGGAATAATAAATCCTCAAAAAATAGCTAAAATGGAATGGTCAAGATCAGCCAAAATGTGCAACCTTCTGGACATGAATATAAGAGGATCAACTCTTTACGAAAAGCAAAGAGAAATGGCTCGAATGATAACAACAGAAAAATCTAATTTAGAACAGGGTGAATTAACCAAGATAATGTCTGAATTAGATCAAAAATCGAAAACCGCTGTAGAGCACGCCTCTATTAAAGGGTCTTCCTCTTTGCTCTCTGCTCGAGTAAGCGATGACAGACGATTTTATTTAAATAATTTTGAAATACAAGCGGGAATGGCATAAAGATATGGATGGGACTTACGCTGTACATCAACATCATGTGTATGCAGAGAAGTTAAATCGACAGCTCACTTACTGTCGTGCAAATGGAAAGGACGGATTATAGTACGACATAATATAATCAGAGATATCTTGATTTGACGAAGCCAATAAAGTATTACGGAATGTAGAATCAGAACCGATGATCTCAACTGTTCCAGATACATTCGAGTTTTCAAACCAAACGACAACACGAGATCCCCGATCAAGAGCCGATTTATCTTGCACTGGACTAACGCACTCACAGACTGAGCGGACATTTTTGGATGTCACAATATTTAACCCACTTGCCCAGTCTTACGTAAGTCGAAGTGCTACACAATCATTTGAATACAATGAAAACAGAAAAAAGAATAAATATACTGAGCGAATTATTGAAATCGAAAAAGGAACCTTTATTCCGTTCGTAATTTCCACCTCAGGCGGACTAGCAAAGGAGGCAATTGCTTTCATCAAGAGACTAGCAACTCTTGCATCAGTGAGAGATCCATCCTCCTATGGCAAAAATGTATGTTCGCTGCGACAACGTATAGGTGTAGCTCTAACAAAAGCACACGCCTGGTGTCTGAAATGAGACAAAAAATTATTATTAAACTATCTTTTTTTTGGGCCCACTTGCGGGTAACCTCGACTGTATGTTTTACTAAAATAAATTTGTCCATTAAAAAAATTATAATAATTAAAAATATTAAAATAATTATAATAA
This sequence comes from Pomphorhynchus laevis, assembly GCA_012934845.2. NCBI lineage: Eukaryota > Metazoa > Acanthocephala > Palaeacanthocephala > Echinorhynchida > Pomphorhynchidae > Pomphorhynchus > Pomphorhynchus laevis. The sequence goes on from WNNJ02002430.1 coordinate 18,495, forward strand.
CTAGAAAAAGCAGAGAGTGTATACAAGCTCAGATTGATTGGAAAGTAGCGTTTAGACGCTCTATGCAAAAGGGTGATACCAAAGCAGCAATAAAATCTTTGGAAGACGCTTCAGATGGATCGTATCTGAATCCTGATGAAGTCATAGGATCTTCATCCGTACGACAGTTGTTGGAAAGCAAACATCCGGAAGGAGATCGCGTATATGTAGAAGGTGTGATGACTTGTCCGCATCCTAACTTACTGCCATTTCATCCAGTGATGTTTGACAAGATTGATGCTGAGAGTATTATTACAGAAGCCCGACGCGCTCGCGGTTCCGCAGGCCCCTCTAGGGTAGATGCCTCTACACGGAAACAAATGTTAACTTCTTTTGATAGAGATTCAATGGCGTTGGCTGATGCATTGGCCGGTTTGACAAGAAGACTTGTATCATGTATTGTATCAAAAGGTTCAACTACAGCACTTGTAGCCCCCGGTTAATCGCAGTTGCAAAGAATAAGGGAATCCGACCCATAGGGGTGGGCGAGGTGTATCGTAGGATTATTTCAAAGGTGATTCTCAGAACAATTTATATGCATATTCAGAGCGTAGCTGGTACTATGCAATTGTGTGCAGAACAAAGATGTGGAGCGGAATACATATTACGTAGTTTACGATCGTCTCTAATGGAAAAACGTGATTCTTGTATGCTTCTAATTGACGCAAAGAATGCATTCAATTGTGTAAATCGTAAGATGGCACTAGCAAACATGAAAAATGTATGTCCGCCTTTGCTTAATGTGTTAACGAACATGTATTCGAAGGATCCTATGATGATAGGAGACGATATAATATTGTCTCGCGAAGGGTTCACGCAGGGTGATCCTCTGTCTTTGGTTGCATCCACGGCTTCTACAATTCCTTTAATATTGCGTTTGAAGGATGCCTTTCTGTCTGTCCAACAGATGTGGTACGCATATGATGTATCTTGCATTGGGGAGGCGGGTGTTCTTTACCAATATTTTGAAATGATGAAGAACATTGGTCCGTATTATGGTTTTTACATCAATACTCAGAAATGCCAGTTAATCTCTCGCTCTAATAATGATATAGCAAGGTCAATATTTGCGGGTAGTGAAATTCTAGTTTCACACCTAGGCGCTGAAGTTCTTGAATGTCCAATCGGATATGACGGCTATGAGCGGAAATGGGTGGAACATAAGGTCGATAAATAGAGTAAGATGGTTAGACGCTTATCGGAAATATCCGAAACATGTGCTCAACAAACGTATCTAGCTTTCATCTTTGCGTTACAACATAAATGGACGTATGTTTTTCGTGCGTGCAAATGTGAAAAATCATGGTTACAATTACTAGAATTGGAAATAAGAAAAAGCTTATTGCTGGGGATACTGGGGATGAGTGATATTACGGAGGCATAAGGCAATTAGTTGAACATTCTACATCTAGCGGAGGCATGGGTATTTTAAATCCTTGCGAGCTGGTAATCCAGGAATGGAATTGGTCTAAAAAATGTGTTGACCTTTATTAAATGGATACGTAGGACAAGAATTACTTGAGAAACAAACACTGGTGAATATCGGAATTCGGGGTGAAAAGAAGATTTTTAACGATTTAAAACACAGTAAGATTATTGCAGAACTGGATAATTACACAAAAAATGCCTTAATTCATGCATCAGAAAAAGGCGCATCAACCTGGTTATCTTCAAGGATTAGCGAAGATAGGCAGTATTGTCTAAATAATCATCATTTTTATGATGGGCTTGCCGCTCGATATGGATGGCAATTAAAAGACGCTCCGACAAAATGTGTTTGTGGAGAACTTAACAACGTATCGCACACACTATCTTGCAAAACAGGAGGATTTACAATTGTTCGACATAATGTGATGCGCGACATTATTGCAGGTATGTTATCTGCAACATGTAAGGCTATTGAAATTGAGCCGGTCCTACTTCCTGTTGAGTCTTCTTACAATTTTGAAAGAATAACAACGTGTAAGGATATGAATACACGCCTTGATGTTACATGCAGTGGTTTATACGGGGATTCGACAGAGCGGTCTTTTCTAGACATTTGCGTTTATAACGTTCATGCTCCATCGTATGCCAATCGAAGCCCTCATAGTTTGTTTGAGTATCATCACAACAGAAAGCAGGCCAAATATTTAGAGCGAGTATCTAGGGTCGATCGTGCTTCATTTATTCCGGTTATTTTTTCATCTTCTGGCGGACTCAGTAGAGAGTCACATGCATTGCTTAAGAGAATAGCGTCTATACAGGCTTTAAGAGGGGACAATAACTACAGTGATTGTATCGCTACGTTACGTCGAAAGATCGGGTTTGGTCTAATAAAATCAAATTCTTGATATTTTCGATGCCGTCGTCAGAGGTCTACAGATATATAGTTAGAATGTATTTATAATGAGGTCAAACTGTTTGTCTAGTATTTGACTATTTGATTTGTCTTGTGTTCAATGTAATTTTGTGTAATAAATATTTTCTTTCAAAAAAATTATAACGTTGAAAAAATTATTTAAAAAAATTATAATTTACAAAAATTATTTAAATTTAAAATTCTGCATAATTATTAATTATTTATCATTATTTTATATATAGTAATTTATTTAAAATAAATAGTTTTATAGTTATTTTTTGATTTTCGGATACATCGAATATTATTAGTCAATTCGTAATTTAATTTTATTTTCAATTTTATATTTATATATTTATAAATTCTAAAAGTAAAACAGTTACCGTAATAATTGTAAGGATTGTACGACACTGGCAACGATGGCATAATTCCAAATTGATTTGACACAGGATAGGGAAGAGCACTTACTTGTGATGATTGAGACCCTGCTGATCGATTCGGACACGCGCCCCTGAGTATATCATACACGAGAAAAATGGTGAAATTTACAAGTCGCTCACTAATGACTGGGAATACCATTTTCCGTCAAAGCATTTTTTCGTTGAAGGACAGCTGGAGTTTCGGGCGTTGATTTTTATCCCAAAGCGTGCGCCATTTGGCCTTTTTGAAAAAAAAGGAGCTGAAAAGTAGCTTAAAGTTGTATGTGCGCGGAATGTTCATTACCGAAAATTGCGAGAAGCTGATGCCGGAGTACCTTAACTTTATCAAGGGTATCGTCGACTTTGAGGATTTGCTGCTGAATATCAGCAGGGGGACCCTGCAACAAAGCAAGATTCTGAAAGTGATTCGCAAGAACGTGGTCAAGCGCTGCTTCAAACTGATTGATGAAGTGGCAGATGACAAGGATAATTACAACAAGTTCTACATCCAGTTCTGCCGGAACATCAAGTTGGGCATCTACGAAGACTTGACCAACCGCAAGAAACTCTCAGAGTTCTGCGGTACAACACGAGCGCTAGCAGCGATGAGATGTGCGCCTTGAAGGACTACGTGAGCCGTATGAAGCCAAACCAGAACGACATTTACTACATCACCGCAGAAAACGAGGATCATGTGGCGAGCAGCGCGTTTGTGGAGCGCGTTCGTAAACGCGGGTTCGAGGTCATCTACATGATGGAGCCCATCGACGAATACTGCGTTCAGCAGCTCAAGGAGTTTGACGGGAAGAATCTCGTGTTCGTGACCGAGAAGGGCTTCGAACTCCTCGAAGACGAGAAGAAAAAGAAGTTCGAGGCTGACAAGGAGAAATTCGAATCGCTCTGCAAACTCATGAAAGATATCTTAGGCAGCAAAGTTAAAAAGATGGTTGTCTCAAACCGCCTCGTATCCTCGCGATGCTTTATCGTGACGGGTCAATACGGCTAACATGAAACGGATATTGAAGGCACAGACCCATCGCGACACGAACACTACGGGCTACATGGCCACGAAGAATAATCTAATGATCAACCCCGATCACTATTATGAATGTCTGCACGCGAAAGACACGGGCGACAAGTTCATAAAGGATTTAGTGGTTTTGCTGTTCGAATCGAGTCTGTTGGCGTCCGGCTTCAGTCTGGAGCACCCGGAGAGCTACTCGGAAAGCATCAATCGGATGATTGAGCTAGGGATCGATGACGATGCTGATGAGCTTCTGGACGGAATGGGCGGAAAGGGTAATGCCGCAACCGTTCCAGCTGACGAGAGTGACTCGGCGCGCATGGAGGATGTTGATTAATATCAAACGTTATAAAATTTGAAATTTTTACTATATATATATGTTTCTTGTTTTTTTTAATAAATCAGATCATCTAACTGAATCTGCATATTTTCTAATATCAATAAATTTAAAAGTAAATATTTTAATCTTATGATTTTCTATTATTCAGATTTATATTAGTTAAGAATGTGAAAGATAAAATTTTTGTGAATTTATTAATTTACAATATAAGATGTATTAGTAAATGTCGACAGGAAGAACTACTTAAGATTTTCTATAATTCAGATTTTTTAATAATATATTTGTATTAGAACATAATGTATCAGAATAAAGATAATATTTCATCTGGAAAAAACTATTTGTTTATGTATTTCATAATATTTTAATTTACTTTAATAATTATTTTTATTTAATGAATAATAATCCAAGAGCGATTAAGGTATAATTTATTTTTATTTCAATTGACTCAGTTATTATCTTCGGTAAATCAAATTATAAATTTGATAACCAAACCGAGTATACGTATATTATAATATAAATAAACTTATAATTTTATATAAAGTTAAAATTAAAACTAAAAATAAATTTGTATCATTTGACTAATATACGATGTAAATAGAGATCATCAAAAGAGACTGCCATGCAATAGCCATGTCGATACGCTACCTGGCTATTTGCCATTACTTGATCTCTTAAACTTGATCACGTGAAACAGTTTACATTTTAAAGTGTAAATACCTTGGGATGCATACTTTTCACTTTTTTAAATTAATAATTAATCGAACATGTTTAAAAATAAATAATAATAACGTCGTAGCCAATAATACATAGTTTAAGTATTTATGACAGAGGTCATATTACCGGGAAAACAAAGTCACCAGGTCAATAATAACATGTTAGTAGTACAAATCAAATCAGCTAACTGAGTCTACGTATTTTACACTAAATATATACTATTAATTTATATATACTATAATAGTATATAATTTGCATGTATTTGGCCCCGATGCTATGTTGGGTAGAGGAGTTAGGGGCCGAAACCTGATAGCATAGCAGTTCCTTCCTGATGACCTCTAATTCTTATTCTGATACAACGTCTGTTATTTATTAGTCAATTCATAAAAATGACGTTTATTTTAAATTTCATTTTTTTCTTTTAACTTGATTTAAATTATAGAAAATGTAAAAACAATTATTAATTTTAATATTTAATTATTAAATTTTGATTTAGCATTATTATGTTTTGTTTATTTTATAATTATATTGAATACGTAAACACAGTATTTCTGGCAGAGGTCATATTACCGGGAAAACAAATTCCACAGGTCAATAATAACATGCCAGTAGAACAAATCAAATCAGCTAACTGAGTGTAAGTATTTAATAACATTATAAAATAAACATAATCTAATAATAATGCTAAATCGAAATTTAATAATTAAATATTAAAATTAATAATTGTTTTTAGATTTTCTATAATTTAAATCAACTTAAAATAAAAAAAATGAAATTTAAAATAAACGTCATTGTTATGAATTGACTAATAAAAAACAGACGTTGTATCAGAATAAGGATTTGAGGTCATCAGGAGGAGCTGCTATGCTATCAGGTTTCGGCCCCTAATTCCTCTACCCAACTTAGCACCGGGGCCAAATACATGCTAATGATGTATTTGTAATCGTGCTAAGAACGTAATTGTAATCGTGCTAAGGACGCATTTGTAATATTTGCTAAGGAAGTAATGTCAACGCGATTTATCTTGTAGGTAGCTCAAATAATTACGCGTCTTAAATATAAGATTAATTATTTAAAAGTTATTTGATAATTAAATACGTAGAATTTAATTAATTAAATACGTAGACTCAGTTAGCTGATTTGATTTTCTCTGATTAAATTTGATTATTTAGTGTACCTTATTCTAACACAAAGTATATTATTTATTATTCATCCATACATATTTTCCGCTAATGATTTTAAATTTATTTTTGATTTATACTATTTATACTATTTTCTCTTAAATTGTATTTTTATAGTAATCTAGTTTAAAATATGCATCTATCAAATTATTTAAATGATTTTGAAGAAAACCAATATCGTTACAAATTGTTGCAATTCTTAAAATTTCATTGTTTTATGTATTATTAAATCAGCTAACTGAGCCTACGTATTTAATATAATTATAAAATAAACAAAACATAACAATGCTAAATCAAAATTTAATAATTAAATAATAAAATAAATAATTGTTTTAAGATTTTTTATAATTTAAATCAAGTTAAAATAAAAAAAATATAAATTTAAAATAAACGTCATTTTTATGAATTGATTAATAAATGTGGCGCGCCCAGCGCGCCACCCATGCCAGATGCGCCACCCTATGGATTTTTATGATTTTAACCGGGTGAGTAATTTTTCATAATGCCGTTTCTTCTATTTGCACTAAATATTTAGAAAGAATGGACAGGCATTTACTTGTACATAAGTCAAAATATGACATAAATGTCGGTGATAGAGTATTGATTGCCTTGGATTTCGATAATAATCAGAAGACAAAAAAAGCTAAACTCTCCTCTTTTTTCAATACAAATGCCGAGGTTCTTGAAGTTTTGTCAAATAACTATGTCAAAGTTAAGATTGATAAAAAAGAAGAAACGATTCATCTTTCTAGAATTAAAAAAATATAATTTTACTACCTTTTTATTTATTTTTTTAAGGTGGCGCATCTGGCATAGGTGGCGCGCTGGGCGCGCCACAATAAATAAAAGACGTAGTATCTGAATAAGAATAAGAGGTCATCAGGAGGAACTGCTATGCTATCAGGTTTCAGCCCCTAACTCCTCTACTCAACAAAACAACGGGGCCAAATACATACTATATATTTTATATTATATGGTATGTATGAACACTCATGCAAAAATATGTTTGTTGAAAATTTAAATGTGTCATCTTTACGATATAAATTAATAAAAATTTTTATTGATGTTAGTTTAATTTAATCTTTAAACATCGAACAATATGATGGTTCTTCGTTTGAGTTATCGAATTGAATAATCCTAAATAATGGTGTGCCCAAGTGCCATCGAAAAAAGTTAAAATTTTATTTACAAAAATGGATACCTGGGGATGAAGTAGATTTAATAGTTGAAACAGCGAAGCAGTATAATCTTGATTTGAATTCTGAATATTTTGAGATGCTGTTGTTGCAGAAGCTGTTTGTCTATTGCTATGTGATTGAACAGAATCCACATTAGGTGAAGAAGTTTGACTATTCATTTGATTATAGACCAGACCGCTTATATTTGAAGATATCAACCTTAAAAAATCAATTTTTAATACACTTCTTGGAAATAAATCAATTTATTTTTTCAAAATCGAAATGGAAAAATTTTCTACATGAGGTAGAAAATTTATTGGATTTTCTACATCGAAATAGAAAAATTTTCCATCGAAATGGAAAACTTTTCTACATGAGGTAGAAAATTTATTGAATTTTCGATTCCAGTTTGGAATCATCATCAGAAATTGAATCTCTCTTTAAGGAAGCCAAAAGTCACTCTCTTTAAGGCAGCCAAAAGTCACTCTCTTTAAGGCAGCCATAAGTCATTCTCTAAATCAACATGCTGGACACCAGCAATGTTGATCGAGAGAGTACTTGCTCTTGAAAACGAAATGGCCGCCTTAAGGCAGAAAAGTGCAAAATTAAACAGAGATGCGGTAGTATACGAGTCCGATTTGAAGAAATTCAAATCGGAGTTGAATGCAGCAACATTACGCAAATACAAATCGTTGAAACAGGAGAAAGACCAGTCATCGATTTCGGAGACTACTTTCAATCGTTTCAACGATTTGTCACAAATACAAGGCTCTCAGAATGAGGACAATACTATGGACTATTGTTCCGTAGTATCAACTGATTCTGAGGGTCCTGTGATTTAAGCGCCAGGGACTGCTCTAAAGATGCTGACGTTACCTGAATCACTTCAAGTGGCGTAAAGTCGGAGGGGCAGATCCTGGTACAAAGCTTTAAATGCAAGAAAAAAACTGAATATTCTTCGCTTGAAGACATCTGCCTAATGAATTGGAATAAGGTTCTGTTAAGAACCTGATACAGTATTTCAGTCTCATAGCGCCAGATGTGCTTCTCTTGCAGGAAGCAAGATCACCAGATCAATTTAAGATATTTAGCGGCAAGATCGACGACTGCGACACATTTGTGTCAGCAGAAGGTCTCAGGATGGAACTCTTCCTAGTGTCGGTGGTAAAGAAGCGTTTTTGCGCATCTTTACTATCGCATGGCACTAGCGAAGTAGGTTCATTCCAGCTCCTCCGGTTTTTCATCTCTAGACGCCCAGTTTATGTAGCAAATTGTTACATCAAGCCGGGGGCCTGGAGTTCGAAAAAGGGGAGGAGAGAGATTCAATCAATGCTATTGAAGATTTTCAATTTGGGTGGTCAATTTTTAATTGGAGATTTCAACGATGACGGTGGGTCTCGAGTGGGCAGCATGATCGCTCCAGCATGGGGGGGGGTCATGTCACCCAGAAGGGACATTCATCTGTAATCGCAATGGATATTGCTCCACATTAGATTCTGCTCTGCAAAACAAAAATATAAATTTTAAAATTAAATAACAACAGAATTTGCTGCCAGATACTTTTAATGATGGGTATAAGTTTGTATATTAGTCGTGGAAGGAGGAAATTGTCTTCAAGATTAGATTCCAACCGACACGAGCCGGTATACAAGCTTTTAATTAATCAATAAGGGAAGTAATGATAAATTTAAATAATAAAATTATTATTTTTTACTATTTAAAAAAATACTTTTAATAAAATAATAAATTTTAGTATTTGCAATAATAATTTTATAATCAATAATAATTTTAATTTTTTCGATTGTTTAAATATTTTCGATAATACGTTTTTGACAAACTTTACAAATAAATTAAAAGAATCAAATTCTCTATTAATTTTAAATAATGCAATTTTTAGTAATGCAAATAAATTTTTAACCACTAAACGACCGCCCAACATCAAGTACATTCCTTAAGCTCTTCATTTGAAACGTATTCTCTGGGGTTTACGAACGGATGCGAATCCTTCGTCTCAGAGAATCGCTCAAATGGCTCTGCTCAAGGATGATATTCAAGAGTTGGAGCAGAGGGTAGACGCTAAGAAGTTGCTGTCTTACAAAAATTTTTCAAAGGAATGGTGGCAAACCATTAGGTGAACCACATTCCGTTCTTGGAGGGCAGCGGCTTCTAAGCGGATATCCTAAGGGTTTTGGGAATTTACTTCATGAAATGAAAATGAAACACCCAGCCAATGCTGAAGGATGGGCATAGAGGAAAATGATGAAGATCCGTATGGAATTCTTGTTTTCGACCATCGACAATTCGCAAGAGGGCATCACTCTCGATAACATTTTGGGTGCTTAGCCAGTCGAGCCAAAGACTTCGTCTAACGAGTCTTCGGCATGTGCTGCTGCTACCAAATTGATCGTCAATAAGGTTTGGACGGATATCGCTGACAAGATGCTAGGGGAATCTTTAGCATCTTGGTGTGAAATTGCGGTCGGAAAAGTGGTGTTCCTTGCGAAGGGAAGATGGGTGTCGAATGCTAAATACACAAGACCTATAACAATATCTAATAATATTGTTATGGTTTATGAGAGAGGTCTTGCGAGAAACCTTTCCCGATTCTATGAATATCGTGATATGTTGGGAAACCACATTCACGGATTTCGTAGAGGAAGGAGAAATGTTAAGGCAGTAGGTTCCATGCAGAGTTTTCTAACCAGCGATAGAGGACCTGCAGTTCTCTATTTGATGGATGTCGGCGGGCTTTGACAACTTAGGGCATGGTGCAATAGTTACAACGTTAACCAGTGATGATATACCGAGTAATTTGTTGCATCGTGTCATTGGTATTTTGAAAGCAAAAACTTTCTACTTGGATTATGACGGGGTTAAGTACTATCACCTCAACAAAATAGCTCACCTCTGTCTTCTATCATTTATATGATAGTGACGAGGGGAGTTCTGGAGGGTCTTCTGGATAGGAACATCCAAACCATCATTTATGCAGACGACATCTCGATCGCATTTAAGAGAAATACTCTGTCGGATGCAAGGTTTGAAGAACGAATGAAGTCTGCAATTGACATTGTTGCTCATCGCTTAGCGAAGTTTGGCTTGTCTTTAAACCCAACGAAGGGCAATTTTGTTCATTACAGATTTCGGCGTCGTGGAAATCACACGCGTCTCCTCGATTCTCTTCCAGGGAATCGAAAGCGTCGGGTGCGCATTCTGAGATCCGTCTTCGAACCAGGTTTGCATCCTAGGTCAGATATGGCTAGGTGCTTCAAATTAGTTAGAAAAGGGCTACGTATGTTTGAGAGGGCGAGACGATTAAATGTCGGTTTGGGTAGATGTGTAATTGTCCTCAATGCGTTTGTATTGAGCGGATTGTACTTCTACTCAAACAATCGCCCTCCAGCACAACGATATCTATTTTTAAAACGATTATTAATTTTAATAAAAAAAAATTATGAATGAAATTGAAATTAAAAATAGATTAATTAAAAAATATGTTTTATTTTACAATTAACAAATCAAATATTTTGAATAATTCTTTGTTTATTTTTTTTTTGAAATTTGTTTGATTATTTTTTAAATTTGGATATATATATTAATTTTATATTGCGCTTGCCTACAAGTGCTTTGTCAGAGAAATTAGAGAAATTAAGAAAATTATAATTAAATGTATTCTATCTTCATTTTTTTCATTGTTCAAATAATTTTAATATAATGTAATAAAATATATTTTATTTTATTTGTAATATCAATTTTATCCTAATTTTGTTTTTCATTATGATTTTGAATTTTTACTTTAGAATTGAATTTTAGCATTTTATCATTTTGAATTTTTGTTTAAAATTTTTATCCTCGACACCCAACCAAAGAAATCCCAATCGAATCCTGAGAAACGAATGAAAAGCGGAAAAAGAAAGGAAACTCGATTGGTGATCATATTTGGCTGGGGTCGAAAAAGTCGAAAAAGACGAAAATATATATGAATTTTGTTTTTTAATTCATTAATTTTTTTGTAACTGTTAAAATTTGTTGTTTTTCAGAACAAAAAAATTGCAGTTTAAATACACAATTTCTGATGATGATTTCAAACTGGAATCGAAAATTTAATAAATTTTCTACCTCATGCAGGGCGTCTTGCCATTTCGATTTTAAAAATTTAACAGTGACTCCGAGCACCTTCCGTTTCAAATCAATTTATACATTTTTATATGCTCAAAACGTTTTGTTAAGCACATTACATAACAACAAAAATAAATCGATTTTCTACAATATCCTGATGCCTTGACCACCAAGAGTGAAAGTAGTGCAAAATACCTTCCTTAGATAATGCTTCCTAATAACCTATGATATTTATTTAATACAAGATATACTATATAATACTCGGTTCACAAGTATAATAATATTACCACCAGTATTTGAATTTTAATTACTATTTTTTTATCTTGCACACTGCTTTAATTTTATCTATAAAACAAAAGGAGTACGCTACATTTCAGTATTGGTGGACCTCATCAGCTACTTATCCAATACCTACGTTTCACGTTTTGGTATTTTTAATGTTGGCTGACGATTACTCGACTCGTCTGCTTTTATTGGTAATAAGATTTAATGTAAGACTTTATAAGTATTTCTTAATGAAAAACTTTACGTTTCAGTCATTTAAAAGGACCAAACATGAAAAGTAGGTATTGTATCAGTAGTTGATGAGGTCAGCCAATACTGAAATGTAGCGTTCCGCTTTTAACTTATAAAGTTTCACGTTTCTACCGAAACGTGAAACGTAGGTATTGTATCAGTAGCTGATGAGGTCCACCAATACTGAAATGTAGCGTACCGCTGTTGGCTTATATATAGGATTAAAGCAGCGTGCAGGATAAAATTAGTCATCAAAACGTTTAGTGGTAACAATGCCTGCACAGGTATATCCACTTTAAATTAAATAAATATCCAATCACAACAGTAGTTTTTGACCTAAGAATAGTCAGCAATAATTACAATTAAATATGATCATGACCTTAATATGATGATAACATAAACATGGTAATGACTTTGAGTCTTAATACGGGCTTTACTTAAATAAAACAAATGCGTCTGGTGAAATTTTTTCCAACGTTAAAAAAATAATATACAGAAATATTTCTTACACCACTGAATCAGCTAGCCTAGTGGATTTAATGTTGAAATGACGATACAAACGTCCTATGTAAGAAACTGATTAGCATCAGTGCATTGATAAAACAGATAATAAGGGTCGAAACGTGAAATTTAGGTTTGAGTCAGTAGCTGACCCAAATCAGCGTACAGGATAAAATTAGTTATCAATATTTCAATAGGTAACAATGACTGCACAGGTATATCAACTTAATATCTTAATATTACAATCATGTTACTCAGTTCACAAAATATGTAAATTACAAAATATATAATTTTACTAATTCAGTGATATGATTTATTCGCTTCCTTCACCCGCATAATTAGCTCCAGAAAAAAATTTACACGCAAAATTTAAAGTATTTAAGCACATTTATTGAGCTAAGCAGGTTGAAAATATTTCGTAATTGCATTTGATAGTAAATCGTAATTTATGCCTACCCGGTTACTGATAATCACCAAACATTTTGAGTTTGTTAAACTTCGATCGAAGTTGGATATCTAATTTCGATTTTCACCAAAACATTTTGTTAATCACCAAATATTTGGAGTTTGTTAAACTTCGATCGGAGTTAGTTATCTAATTTCGATTTTCGTTTATTACCATTTAATAAATGGTAATACACGGCGGAGCGGCATAGCTTGTGCCACGCCGCGCGTCCCCAGGTTGCGTATAGGGGAAGGACCTGCATATATGCAGGTTAGCTGCGATATAAGCGAGCTTCGGCTTGACGAATAAGCAGTCGCGGACAGCAAGCAGTAGCGTTATCACGATGGCGTCGTAAAGCGTGGCAGCTTTACGTCTATAAAAATCCATTCATCCAATGGGGGCTTAACGCTATGATATGGCGAGTCGATCCCGCCATTAAATAAGGATCTGCCACTTGTTGCCGGACAAGTTATCCTATTGGTTTAGTACCGGCTAGGCCAGCCGCTTATAACTGTGGTTGACGATAGGGTGTTGCGACATGCCAGTCACAAAATCAAATCGACGCATCATGACAGAAAAGCCTTCCAATGTTTGCACTGGGACTAGGGCGTACACCGCAATCGACGCGGCAGGGCGGGTCCCGGCTCGGCCGAAAAATATACGAGGGTTCCTGACGCAAGGACGGCGTCGGGGCGCAAGCAAGCAAGTCCAAAGGAATAAGGAGACGTCAGGCGAAAAGATTCGTGTAGCATCTCTGAACGTGAATACTCTCACTGGTAATGTTGAGGCGATCGCATCAATGCTGAGACGAAGACAAATAGATATTTGTGCACTGCAGGAAACACGATGGAACGGATCTAAAGCGTACAATATGGAGCAGAAACGTGGTAACTGTGGCTACAAGCTTCTCTACTATGGTACGGTTGGAACTAGCAGCGGAGTAGGTATTGCAATTTCTGATCGACTCCGTGATTCAGTTATGGAGGTCAGTCGCCACACCGATCGACTCATGAAAATAAGCATTGCAACTGTGGACCGCATAGCTCACATTTTCTCCGCATATGCACCACAGACTGGACGCAGTGTGATGGAGAAAGATGCCTTCTGGGAAACGCTAGACGCTCACACACGGGAAATCTCTCCTGCAGACCTCATCATAATTGCTGGAGATCTCAACGGACATGTCGGGCAGACTGCTGATGGATCTCCATGCCATGGTGGCAAAGGCTATGTTCGACGGAATAAGGATGGAGAACGAATAATTGAGTTTGCTGACTCGCATGATCTCGTTATTACCAATACATGGTTCATCAAGCGATCCACGCAGCTCCCAACATATTACAGCACGAACATTAAAACGCAAATCGATTATATTCTCGTGCGGCGTAAAAACTTGTCCACTGTAACTAATGTCAAGGCCTTACCATACGAGACACTAACAACGCAACACCGCCCAATAATTGCAGTCATGAAAATCAAGCCACCGCAGCAAAACGAGATGGAAAATCGCACGGGACCATCAAGAACCAAATGGTGGAATTTTGGCGATAGGGAAGCAGAGATAATCTCGAGGATACTGCTTCCTGAAGTAACCACAGTTGAAGAAACGTGGAGCAAGACTGCACATATAGTACATACAATAGTGGATAAGACACTTAGTCGTACAAAAGCCGGTAAAATATACATTAAGCGCGATACGTGGCTCTGGACTGAAGATGTGAAATCGAAAGTCAAGGATAAGAAACGAATGTTCCATATATCTCTCGGCGACAAGACACAAGCAAACTTGCATGCATACCACCTAGTTAAGATAAACTCAAAAAAGGCCGTTGCGATTGCCAGATCTGTACACCACGATAAGGTGCACAAAAGACTCGATACACGCGATAGTGAACGAGACCTATTTCGGCTTGTGAAGCGAAGGCATCAAAACCCGCAGAACATCGAAAAGTTTTACTGCATTAATGGAAGGGACGGCAAACTAATAATTGATCGACAGAAAGTTCGAGATAGACAACGTGATCATTTTAAGGAAATCTCAAATGAAGAGTTTCCGCATCTACCGATCCCAAAAGTTGCAGAAACGTCCAGTCCATTACCTCAAATAAGTGAGGACGAGGTGAAAGATGCATTAAAGCGTATGATGAGTAGCAAATCCACAGGTCCACACGACATTGCGACTGAGCTCAGGAAAGCCGAAAGCTGGGACCCAATCCCCTGGCTAACCAGTTTCTTCAACAAGATTATTGATGAGTATAGGATAACGAGCGACTGGCAGAGCAGCACTACGATACAAATATGGAAAAAGAGGGGGAACGTAGCGGACTGATCAAGTCACCGTCCAATTCGACTGCTCTCGCAAACGATGAAAATATTTGAACGAATTCTAGATAAGGGTATCCGTGACATTGTTGATATCACCGTAAACCAAACAGGATTCGTTAAAACCTGTGGATCCACTGACGCTATCCACGCAGCACTACTGCTCCTAGAAAAACACTTAAAGAAAAAATCAGCCACTCCACGTTGTATTCTTGGATTTTGAAAAGGCTTTTGATTGTGTACCACATGAATTAATATGGTATACGCTGCGTCAGCATCAAGTCCTGGAACATCTAATCCATGGGTGATGCTGCTCTACGAGAATACCGAAAGTCGGGTTCTAAGTGCAGCTAGAATATCACAGCCATTTCAAATATCAGTGGGGGTCCATCAAGGAAGTGCTCTCTCACCGGCATATTCAACACAGTTATGAACGCTACAACGCGTGATATCCAAAAGTCGATTCCATATACAATTCTTTACGCTGACGATGTCTGGCTGGCGGCGGACAACAAAATGGACCTGGAGGAATCAACCACTGTATGGAATAACCGACTCGCACAATACGGACAACGACTTAATCTAGACAAGACCGAATACCTCACAACAGACCCACATGAAAGTGGCACCATTAATATAAATGGCTTTGACCTGAAACGTATTCAAGTACCTCGGAACCATACTCTCGGCAAGCGGCGACGTGACTTATTAAGTCAATGCCCGAATAAGCTCAGCGTGGACAAAATAGCGAGCGACGAGAGGTGTTTTATATGAACGTCGCATCAAGGATCACCTGAAATCAAAGATCTAACGCTCAATCATTCGCCCTGTGGCTATGTACGGCAGAGAGTGCTTGCGTATTACCAAGGCAGCGGAACGAGGCTTTGCGGTCATGGAGACGAAAATGCTGCGGTGGATAAGCGGAATTACACGGTATGACAACGTGAGAAATATGGACATCCTCCAATGATACGGCGTCGCCCCTATCGTAAAAAAATGCAAGGGGCCAGACTACGGTGGTATGGCCACGTGTCGCGGAGTGAAAATTATTCCCTTGCAAAAACCGCCTTAAATTAAATCAGCTAACTGAGTCTACGTATTTAATATAATTACAAAATAAACAAAACATAATAATGCTAAATCAAAATTTAATAATTAAATAATAAAATTAATAATTGTTTTTAGATTTTCTATAATTTAAATCAAGTTAAAAAAAATGAAATTTAAAATAAACGTCATTTTTATGAATTGACTAATAAATAACAGACGCTGTATCAGAATAAGAATAAGAGGTCATCAGGAGGAACTGCTATGCTATCAGGTTACGGCACCTAACTCCTCTACCCAACATAGCAGCGGGGCCAAATACATGCTAATGATGTATTTCCTCTGAAATAACTATCTAGTATCTTATTCTAATACAAAGTATATTATTTATTATCCATCCATAAAAATTTGCCGCTTAAGAGTTTAAATTTATTCTTTAAATTATTGTGTTGATTTATATATTTTACTATTTTCTGCTCGATGTTATTTTTATAGTAACCTAGTTTAAAATATGTATCTATTAAATTATTTAAATGATTTTGAAGAAAGTTAATATCATTACATATTGTTGCAATTCTTAAATTAAATCAGCTAACTGAGTCTACGTATTGTTTTATAATTATAAAATAAACAAAACAAAATAATGCTAAATCAAAATTTAATAATTAAATAATAAAAAAATTGGTTTTAGATTTTCTATAATTTAAATCAAGTTAAAAAAAATAAAAATAAAAAATAAAATTTAAAATAAACGTCATTTTTATGAATTGACTAATAAATAACAGACGTTGTATCAGAATAAGAATTAGAGGTCATCAGGAGGAACTGCTATGCTATCAGGTTTCGGCCCCTAACTCCTCTACCCAACATAGCAGCGGGGCCAAATACATGCTAATGATGTATTTCCTCTGAAATAACTATCTAGTATCTTATTCTAATGCAAAGTATATTATTTATTATCCATCCATAAAAATTTGCCACTTAAGAGTTTAAATTTATTCTTTATATTATTGTGTTGATTTATATATTTTACTATTTTCTGCTTGATGTTATTTTTATAGTAACCTAGTTTAAAATATGTATCTATTAAATTATTTAAATGATTTTGAAGAAAGCCAATATCATTACATATTGTTGCAATTCTTAAAATTTCATTATTTAATGTATTATATTTTATATTATATGGTATGCATGAATGCTCATGCAAAAATATGTTTCTTGTAAATTTAAATATGTCATCTTTACGATATAAATTAATAGTAGTTTTAGTTAATGTTAATTTAATGTTCATATCTAGATATACACCTTCTTTATCATTAATATTGGTTTTGTTAAGAATAAGGCTTTCTGGATAAATGTGCTCACTAATTGAATAAAAATTATTAGAATTAAATACACATATATCATCAATGTATCGAAACATATATTTCATATATTTATATTGTTTAGATTTAGTTTTTACACAGTTATGAACAAATTCATATTCTATAAAGCTTAAAAACAAGTCAGCTATAATTGGGCTACTATTACCACCCATTGGAACACCTTTTACTTGTCTAAATATAGATGTCCCTACTTTTAAATAATTTTGATTTATCAAAATATTTAAGGATTCTATTAATTCAATTTTATCCATATATTTATATTTATTTGATGGTTTAATTTTTGTTAGATAGGCGTTATAATTATTATAACATATATATGTATATCTTTTTCCGAATATAAGATTAATTAATTTTACTAACGCTTCTTTAATATCTACTAAATCTAGATTTGTATAAAGCGTACTAAAATCGTATGTATTTATATTTTGAAAATTTATTCCTTTTGTCTGTTCTAAAAATTCTTTTGTAGAATTAATACTGAAATAGTGTTTTATACCAGTATTAATTTCGATTACCTTGCAATATTTTTTAAAATGTGCTTTAATTACTTTAAGTATTTTATTCATATAGACAGAAAGTGGTTTTAATGTACATTTAAACGCACTACATATGAACCTAGGTTTTATTGGATTTTTATGTAATTTTGGATTCCAATATAATATAGGTATAGTTTTATTATCTAATTCAACCTTTATACCCTTTTTATCCATTATAGAACAGTGACTTGTAATAATTGTTTCTAAACTCAACTCACTACGTTCATATGTTGGATTTACATTTAAATCATTAGAATTAACCTCTTTCATTAGTATATCATAATAAAGCTTTTTGCATATGAAGACAAAGTTATTACTAGCTTTATCAATAGTTGTTATTATATAGTTATCCTTTAATTTAGTAAGTTCTTTATACATATCTTTATTAATTTTATCTTTTCTTTTATAATTGTTTGTTATTTTCATTTTATTTTTAATTTTATCAAATATATAATCTTTCCAAATTTTTATCTTAGATATATTCGAGCTTTCACTATTAATCAGCTTACTAAAGTAATCATTTAAGTTATTATATAACGAATTGTAAATTTTATTTTTGTCGTTGTTATTATTTAATCTATATTTATACCCTTTTGATAGCAGCTTTCTTAATTCACAATTTTCAATTAATTCTAGATTATGGGTACATATATGTTCATTTATTTTATCAAAACTAAGACTTTTACAATTGCATTCTGTTTTCCATTATGTTTCTAATATTATCGTTACATATTGATTTTAATTCTTTATTATAATTACAAATTTTTCGTCCTAATGGTGGTAGGAGTTTATACCTTATTTTAGGAATATATTTACTTAAATCTGACCCTATTATTTCTTTACTTTTAGAATTATTTAAAAGTCCGGCTATATTTATGTTATCTATACATTTATTAATGAAGTTTATGGTTAATGTATATTTTCTATTGTTATTATTAACATTTATTGTACGATTATAGTATTTTGTATTACAATAACTGTCTATTATACAACTTAGCCTATCATAGTCGTTAATTAATTTTTGATTTATTGAACATATGATATCTTTAGAAAAACTTCTTATATTTACATAAAGATCTTTTAGCTTATTATCACTTAAAAGTTGTTTTAATATTTCTAATCGTTCATTTATATACATATTTTTTTAATATTTTTAACTCTATTTTCTCTATTCCTTTTGTCACCATGACTTCTTGGTTTGCGTTTAACTGGA
The DNA here is from genome assembly GCA_012934845.2 of Pomphorhynchus laevis. Lineage (NCBI taxonomy): Eukaryota > Metazoa > Acanthocephala > Palaeacanthocephala > Echinorhynchida > Pomphorhynchidae > Pomphorhynchus > Pomphorhynchus laevis. The sequence continues at coordinate 37,812 of WNNJ02002430.1, forward strand.
TTATTATAATATAGTTGTTTATTATGTATTATACTACTTCTGCCAATTCCTTGTACCACGTCATTCAATCCTAATGGGTACATGGAATTAAGCGTTTTAATCCAAAAATCTTCTTTTTCTAATAGTTTTTGATTTAATATTGAAATGTTTTCTTCGATAATATGTTCTAAAATAAATAATTTACAGTTTTTAATATCATGTCCTATTAATCTCATATGTTTATGAAATATAGTTTGACTATTATGCTGTATATTATATATGTGTTGCCTAAACCTAGTTTTTAACATTTGATATGTTTTTTCTATATATTGCAATCCACATGTACATTGTATAAGATACACTACACCTGCGGTATTGCAGTTACAATTATTATTAATATTTAATGAAAAACATTTGTTTGTCGTATTACTTACGATACGTATGAGATCATAGGTATAAGATAAGGTGCCTATGATCTCAATAAGTATGAGATCATTAGCAAACGCCCGAGAGGTCGACCCAAGCACCGATGGTTAGATGGCCTTCACACAGATCTCAAGGCAGCTGGACTTCACCCAGACCAAGCCGAAAATAGTGCGAAATAGAGGGCTAAATCGCACATAGCCGACCCCGGCTCAAAGCGGGACAAAGGCTGAAGAATAAGAAGAATGAGTTTATTACCATTTAACCGGGTAGAAGTAAGTTGCGACTCACTGTTATATACTTTAATTTTTAAAACAAATGTCAATAAAGCAACATTATAGTTTAAAAATTTTAAAAGTTAGTGAAATGGCGCGAGGAAATCTATTGAACAATATATGGTTATATACTGGAGATATTATATAGTTATTAAAGGAGCAAACTTAATACCGGTGGTAACTCTGGCGCATACAGGCACAATATTCTCTCTCTTAAACACTGAGAAAGTGAATTGAGGATAAGTATTTTCCGATTTTGAGTTCGGTTCTTTCAAAATCCCTAGCAATTAACCAGACAGCAGTTTCATAGTACTGACAACTTTGATAATAAATACTAAACCCATAATCTTCTTCCATTTCAAATATATAGTTATTACATGAACAAATTTTGTTTGAACGAATTTCGAACAAATTAAAAAATAATAAATAATTATATTAAATACTTCCTTTTATTATTTAAAAGTAATCTACACTAGCGGACTAGTTAAAAACAAACCAAAATATGAGTTTGTTACTTATGAAATCCCAGGTATGGAATGCCCTGCAAATTATTTTTGGGCAACCAAAATATGAGTTTTTCACTTATAAAAACCCATGTTTAAATGCCCAGCAAATAATTTTTGGGCAAATAAAAGCTGGCTTTACAACGAGAATAAAACAGCGTAAATATAATTTGAAAATTGATTTTGGTTCGTTGTCTTGGAACATAGCCAGACAACTGATAACAGAAAGCATACATATTCAGCGTTAGCATAACAGATGAATTGTAATAAAGAAAATTGGAAGTTTTCTATCTTATTAGCACACTACAAATGCAATAGAGTTGTATATCAGTATTTCCTCATTGGTTTCCTAAGTTTTTTTTATTAGATGTATACATTACTTTTTTATTTATTTTTTCATGTCAATGCATAATATTTGAAAATGACTATTGCAAAAGTCGAAAATATGTGAAAAATAATTTCTTATTTTATTCTTTCTCGTAAAGTTTGAACGCCTTATACAATATAAAATAAAATCTAATCGTACATTAAAAAATTATTCAAGAATTATTAATTAAATAATTCTTAAAGAATTAAAAGACATCACAGGAAAATCAGGAAAAGTAGAATCAACACTGGATAAACACTGTTTTAAAATAATACATTTATATTTATAATTTTGTTTCATTGAAATTATCATAAAAAGTCATGGATGTGCCTGCCGTGCAATTACAAACATTCAAAATGATAAAACAAAATCCAACATATTTGTAAAGTATACTACAAATCAGATCAGATAACTGAGTTTACTTATTTTATACCAAATATAAAAATAAATAAAGATAAATAATAAAAAAAATTATAGAATTTGTTCGCTTCTTGAATAGAAATAAATTGAAGTTAAATGTCGTCTTCACGATATAAATTAAAAGTGGTTTTTATTGATGTTAATTTAATGTTCATATCTAAATATAAACATTCTTTGTCATTAATATTGGTTTTATTAAGTATGAGGCTACGTGGATAAATTTGTTCTCTCATTGAACAATAATTCAATAATCTATTAAATAATTTAAATAATTTTAAAGAAAGCCAATATCATTACATATTGTTGCAATTCTTAAAATTTCATTATTTAATGTATTATATTTTATATTATATGGTACGCATGAATGCTCATGCATAAATATGTTTATTGTAAATTTAAATATGTCATCTTTACGATATAAATTAAAAGTAGTTCTAATTGATGTTAATTTGATATTCACATCTAGGTATGTACCTTCGTTATCATTAATATTGGCTTTATTAAGAATGAGGCTACCTGAATAAATTTGGTCACTAATTGAATAAAAATTATTAGAATTAAATACACATATATCATCAATGTATCGAAACATATATTTCATATCTTTATATAATTTAGATTTATTTTTTACACAGTTATGAACAAATTCATATTCTATATATTCAATACATAAAATATAAATAGAAAAGTCTATTCTAAATATACTATTAAAACAATATAATAAATATAATAATTATAATAAATATTTTTCACTTATTATTTTGAAATATACAACACATGTGAATGTAAAAGTTGTGGCTCATGCATGTGAAAATGATCATCTCTGACATTCTACTTTGCCAATTGAAGATGAAAGTTTTCATGTATCAAATAATGTATTCACGGATGCGCAAGCAAGATGATACAGCTGGCATTTTCTACATAAAAATATATTTTTATTTCTTTATAAAAACAGGTTAATAATATATCGGTAGAACAAATCAGATCATATTTTTGAGTAATAAATAAAAGCAAAAATTTAAATAATAAATAATTATATAAAATTTTATACACTTTATATTTAAATAAAGTTGAAATTGAAAACTGAAATTTAAATAAAATCAATTTGTATGAATTGACTTATAAAAAGACGATGTATAAGAATAAGGATTATACGTCTTCAGGAGAAATCGCTATGCTATCAGATTTCGACCCTTTTTCGTTGACACAACATTGCAGCGAAGTCAAATACGCGATATTGACGTATTTCCTATGATGAAATTATTATTTAGTGTACCTTATTCTAACACAAAGCATTTTGTTTATTAGCAATCCATAAAAATTTTTAGATTATTAGTTAAAAAAGTTTGAGATTAACACCTTAAAAAATTTTGAGATATAAATAACATACACTTAAACACACATTTCAGCCAATTAAACGTGACTTAAAAACTTAACGAACAACATACCGACGTACCAAACCAACGTACCAAACCGACAGATCGAACCGACGTACCGAAACAAGCCCAGATAAATACCATACAAATTCTCAAAACGATTAAGCGAACAAACGAACAACATTGTATCCCGGAACTACATGACAAATTGAGATTATCAAGAACACGGAAGGGTTAGCAGTCCTGCTTCAGGAATGCTCCAAAAACATTAATCGCAAGCCAATGCCCTAATGTCCCGAATCAGGAGGAGCTAATCGTTACCGACCGTGTATCGCTCCTAGACTTGGCGCTTGACGTCTTGAACATCAACGTCCGATTGATTAGCATAATTCCTCGCCCAGCTCATTCAGTCCTCGCCATCAAACTTTCAATACTTACCGCAGCGGTCGCATCCAATCCGTCAAACTCATACGCCTGGCCAATGCTTCTAGCCTTTCCAAAAACGGTACTTCGCGTTCCCGACAGTCTTAATGAGCACGAGGCTCCTGGTAGTCTTTCTTTATAAGTTAAAAAGCGCTGTGAGGCGTATAAGATCGATGAGATCCGTCGTAAACTTCATTCAGCGTTGCGAGGAACTTCAGCGGGAGTTCAGGGGACGTCTCTCAGCAAGACGACTCTGACGATTTATTAAGAAGGCGGTACTCAGAAACGATAAAAGACGGCGATATTATCGAAACAATTCCTCTGGCAAGTAGTGCAAAGTCGTTAATGCCCGAGAGTTTCGAAACGCTGGAAAATCCCCGACAGTTACATCTACGACAAACAACAGTTTTCCGAAACGATAAAGTTATGTCATCTTGTCCAAACGTCACTACAAACCAGTTGGTAGTGACTTCTGAAGGGGTCTTGTTGTCCATTGGTTATTTTTCGAGAGCTTATGCGAGCTGTATCGCCGGGTTCCGCTCTTTGCACTTTTTGGGCCTTATTGGACCCTCAAGGAGCGCAGCTGGCGGTCGCCTAGTAGTGTCTTCGGTGTATTTTTAAAACACTATTCCATCTGGAACAGTTCACCCTGCCATTAGTCCCATTTTCTTCGGTGCTCAATTATTAGCTTTCCGAAAAAATTGTGGGAGTGTTCGACCAATCGCCATCGGTTGTACGCTACGCCGCCTGATCGCTAAACTAGCCAGTCAGTACGCTCGTGACATGCTCGAAATGTCTTCCATCCTCATCAACTAGGAATTAGCGTCACAAGGAAAGCCAAAACTGAATTTCACGCCGGGAGGTCCTTCTTGAAATCTTGTTTACACAGGGATACAGCAATTGTAAAGCTGAATTTTTATAATGCTTTTATAGTGTTGATCGCGGCTTAATACTGAGATGTGTCAATCAGAGTCTACCACGTTTATCGTCTTTCGTCAACGAATGCTACTGAACCAAGCAACTTGTACTTTGGCAAAAATGTGATTAACTCATCAGATGGCATACAGCAGGGCGATCAACCTGGACCAGCGTTATTCGCGTTGGCAGTCAACGAAATGGCGAAGTCCACAAAAAGCTCTTTGTCCACTTGGTACCTCGACGACTGCACTCTCGGTGGCAACGTTAATCTTCTTGTTACCACATCGATTTTATCAATCACTCCGCGGCGTTGGTTGGTCTCTGCCTGAATCCGGCAAAATCAGAAACCCAGCAACTTTAACAGTTCGGTATATAGCGTGGCTAGTGTTACAAAGAACGCAGAAACTAAGAAAGTTTACAAATATGCTAACATTGACATCCGCCAATATATTTTCATACCAGTAGCAGTTGAAAGCACAGGAGCGATCGGGCCAGTATCTCTAACGTTCCTTCATGAACTCGGCATACGATCAATCCGCGCAACTTCCGAACTCTGAGCCCGTCTTTCCTGTTCCAACGGATCAGCGTAGCCGTTCAGCGGGGAAAAGCAGCATGTATAATAGATCGCATGACCGGAGGTGGGTCGTCAATGCTGCTTCCGTGATGGGTAGAAGCGTGATGTTTTCGTATCTACGTCGGTTCGGCTTGAACTTATCAAGACAGCACGACATTTAATAACACATTTGATTTTTGATGCAACTAGTATAACTTAATTGCAATAAACAGATATTTCAATACCCAACTGCAAGCGTGTCGTAGTAATGAAGTTGTAACTGCGTTTTACTACTATCCTAACATCCGAAATTAATAAATTGCAAACATAAACGAAGTAGATAAATTAAAAAAATTAAATTTTATATAATTTTCAATTGATATTTATATAACATTTACAAATTTTCCCCTACAAAATATTTAGTCGGCACAGAATGGTGGATAAAAAAATCATACCTTGAATATACTTGTGGGGATGTGTCCCTAAGACGAATTAAGTTCTGTTGAATTTGTATAATCGACATTAATGCTCGAGGATTTGTGTATAAAGCACGAATTTCAGGTATTGACCACTTAAATAACAAGTTGTAAATATTAACAAATTACAATGAGTTTTATGTATGAAAAAATTTAAATTTTTATTAATTTTAATTTTTTTTATTAGTTTTCAATTTTTATTGGTTTTAAAATTTCAATTTTTATCAATAGATAGGAAGGTTGGGAGTATTTATCAAATGAAATTACCATTTGATTTAATAAATGCTACTAACCTTCCTATCTACAACTAATATTGAAAAAGCTCGTATGTGAAGAGTGAAAATTTAATTTAATAAATGTTTTCAACCTTTCTATCTATAACTAATAAGTTTTATGTCACACAAATATCTGTTATAATGCTAGCAAAATTATTAAAATTCTGGTAATTAACAAGTAACTAGAAAATTAAATATTAATTTTGCAGAATAAAATTGTAACTTTTATTTTACCTGACTTATAAACTCATGAACTACACGGTGTACTTGTTCTCTTTGTCTTTCGTCCTGTACAAATCCATATGTACGCAGCAGATTAAGTAGAATACTAGGATCGCGGATAAAATTATCTATATTTGGGTTAAAACTGGATGCCCGCAGCATGTCGATTAACATGCCAGGATTTTCAGCAGCGTCTACTAATAATTGGCGTAGCTGTTGAGGGTTCATCGTAGAATACCGAGCTATAAAAAGTTAAAAGCAGATAAAGGAATTCGAATAGTCTTTTAGAAAAATCTAAAATATTAGTAGATATTCAAAAAATTTAGATTATAGACAAATATTACGAGAATTAAAAATAATTCCATTCTATTCAGAAATAAAGTTAGTTAACTAACAAAGAACTTTTACATGTTCGACGAGTTATTAGTAAACTTTTACATTTTCAACAAGTTTTCAGTCTTTTATAGAATATCCTTTAAAGACTGCAAACGATATTTGAATTTCGAATTTTGGATCAATAAACAGTAATTAATTTCACTATTTCACTAGCTTAGGCATAAAAAATACAATTTGTTCAAAACAAATCGCACGTTTTGTTTCTGATGATAAAGTTACCAAAATTTAAAAATTAAGAAGTGTTTATTAAACTTGAATCAAAATTCCAAATTTAATAAATGAATCAATATTAGTTATTTTTAATTTATGTTTTCCTTTTTATAAAAAAAATAAAAAATGTCGAAAGAAGAAAAGGCATCCGCCAACAGAACATTATTGTTGTTAAAACCAATATTTCGGTTTCGAAGCGGTACCATTTTAAAAATAATCTACAAGGTAAAAACAAAACACATTAGCAAATCATACAATGTGCAGGGTATTTTAAGTGAGCAAAGTATGATTGTTGGGTTTTTATCATTGTTGGGTGTTTTTGTCTAATTAATATTGCTTCTTTTATTTTTCGCAGCATGATGTCAGGTTCAAATAAGATCACTGATGGGGACTAAAATTTATAGTGTTCAGTTGCAATTACGTGGTCAGCAACATAAGAATTTGCCGTTGTACGAATTGTTGCTTTATGTTCCCTATTCTGATTTTTAAGTCGCGACCGATTTCACCAATGTAAACAGCACCACAATCATGACATGCTAATTCGTGGATAATCCCGACCACGGTAGAATTCTTAAGTGCGCTTTATCTTCTTTTAATTGTAATCATTGGTTTGCTGCATGGAATTATTCGGATAGGGAGATTAAAATCGCTAACTAATTTCCAGCTCTGTTGAAAAATATCTTAGTCGTTATTCCGTTATCTGGTAACGTGAGGAAAAACTTAGCTGGAAGCGGACCTTCTCTCAATACTCTCTAACTACGCCAATTTCTGCTAACCTTGTCAACAGTATGCGCTAGAAAACTACAGGGACAACCCAAACGCACAAATGGTTCAGTTTAACGTTGAAGCTCATCTTCTCTTATGGTAAAATTACTGCAAACATTAGAAGCCCTTAAACAAAACGAGGCAAAAATACAAAATTTAGTATGTTTGGCGTGACAACTATCCCAACGAATATAGAGATTAGTGTCAGTAGGTTTCTTTACACCAAGGTTAGAAATCTGGACTCTGACGAATTAAATAACATAGCTATTAACTATCAATTACAAAATTAACTATTAATAACAAAATTAATAATAACATTTAACTATTAATAATATAATTCTATACTATACTATAATACTATGTGTGTTTTTTGTATGAAATTTAATAATTATAAAACAATTTTTTATAAATTACAATTAACTTAATAAACGATTATTTTTAACATAAACCTTTATTGTCCAATGATACGTTCGATGTGCTATTCAATTGTTCAGGGCGTTTAAACATCAAGAGGAATAAAAAAAAATTATTATTCACAAATGTTCGACTATTGCAATAGTCCTTTCAAGTGTTATGTTTTTATATAGTATAAAAACATAACACTTGTATTATTAAACTATTAATAATATAATTCGATGCAATGATAAATATTAATTATGCTATTAATAGTAAATGTATTTGTGAAGATGTTTATATGTTTCATGTTTCAGATAAGTCACTGACGAAGCCGTAACACGATGAAAGCTTTGGCAATATATAATAACTAACTCAGCCTTTTATCTGATTAACTCTTAAATTCTAACAACATGAAGCTGAGAGAAAAGCGGACATTTAATTCTAAATTTAATAAATGGATCTATATCGAAAATGATTTTGTTCAAAATCTAAAATAAAATTTAGAACCTACAATATTAAAAGATGATTACCTATAAAATATATATTTATAAACTTAAAAATGATTAAATATCAAAAACAAAATACCAGTGTTTTCGCTTGATGTAGATTGCAAAGGCAAATCTAACGGGTTTGTGTTAGAAACATTTGATCTAGACGAATCGACTAAATTAAATGGCAATTGATTTAAACCGGATGCAGATCGATTATTCTGAAAAACGGTATTCTGAGATGCCCATGGGTTAGGCAGTGGGTCTGTATTTTCAGTTCCTACTTGACTAGTGTTAGCTGTAGTAGATGAACCTAAAACAGAAATTTAAAAGACAAAATTAAAAAATCTATTAGAAACATATAAATCTACAACATTTATAAGATGTTGCAGATTGAATATTATAATTTAATATTCGAATTTTGTTGTTGTTGTTTTCGGAGAAGCAATACTTCAGACATAAATCATATCTAATATTTGAAAATCTAACAAACATTCTCATTTAATTCTGAGTTTTTACATTTAAGATGCTTTTAACTGCACAACAAAAGTACTTTTTGACAAGATAACAATTCGAACAAGTTCGATTACGAAAGAATACTTTAAAAAGAACTTTTATATTTGTTAATTCCCAGGAACTATCAGGTATAGTTAAACGACAAACTATCAAATAAATTCTCGGGTATATAGTTAAACGACAAAAAAATATTTTGATATTTCGTAGTAACTTCAGAAAATTTGCTGGAGATGCTAGCGAAAGTTAGTTACTAGCGAAATATCAAAATGATTTTTCTTGTAGTTCAACTATACCTAATAATTCCATTAAATCTGTATTAAAAATTTTAATACAGATCAGGATTGGTATATTTCTAAGAATTTTTATATTATTTGGTTTTAGTAGTAGATCGTTCTTTAAAACGGAAGGCAACACCCAAACTCGTAACCTGATAATTCCATTTAATCTGTATTAAAAATTATAATACAGATATGGATTGATATATTTCAAAGAATTTTTATATTATTTGGTTTTAGTAGTAGATCGTTCATTAAAACGGAAGGCAACACCCATTAAATGACAATAAAAATTAATTTTTTAACTATTTCGACAGAAACTGTAATCATCAAGAACGTTTTTATTGTAAGTTTTTATATCTAAGACAATTTCTTTAACTAATTTTTTAAATTGTCTTAGATATAAAAACTTACAATAAAAACGATCTTGATGATGACAGAGTTTTTCTGTTGAAAAATATTTAAAAAAAATTGGTTTTCATTTTCATTTGCAGGGGATGGCCTTCCGTTTTTAACGAAAGGCCATGTTTCTTTTTAACAAAATTTTTCATCTTTCTTTTTAACGAAAGGCCATGCTGGTTAATTCGATTATTAACCAGCCTGGTTAATAGAGAAGTTAGGGGCCGAAACCTGATAGCATAGCAGTTCCTACTGATTACCTCTAATTCTTATTCTGATACAACGTCTGTTATTTATTAGTCAATTCATAAAAATGACGTTTATTTTAAATTTTATTTTTTATTTTTTATTTTTATTTTTTAACTTGATTTAAATTATAGAAAATCTAAAAACAATTATTAATTTTATTATTTAATTATTTAATTTTGATTTAGCATTATTATGTTTTGTTTATTTTATAATTATATTAAATACGTAGACTCAGTTAGCTGATTTAATTAACCAGCATGTTTCCTTACTATATAAATTATTTGAATTTAACTATTAACTATAATTTAAGTATCTAACAAAAATTAAACCATCAAGTAAATTTAAAAATATGGATAAAATTAAATTAACAGAATCATTAAATATTTTGAAAGATCAAAATCATTTAAAAGTAGGGACATCTATATTTAGACAAATAAAAGGTGTTCCAATGGGAGGTAATAGTAGCCCAATTATAGCTGACTTGTTTCTAAGCTTTATAGAATATAAATTTGTTCATAACTGGGTAAAAACTAAATCTATACTATAAAAATATATAAAATATATGTTTCGATGCATTGATGATATATGTGTATTTACTTCTAATAATTTTTATTCAATTAGTGAACAAATTTATCCAGAAAGCCTTATTCTTAACAAAACCAATATTAATGATAAAGAAGGTGTATATCTAGATATGAACATTAAATTAACATTAACTAAAACTACTATTAAATTTAATAGTAGTGATCATTTAATAGTAGTGAACACGTGATCATGCAGCAAAACTTTTGTTATATGCAACTAACTTTTGGTAAAAGAGAAAAACGATTATTAATACCATTCCTCTACATTCTTTTAAGAGATAAAAATTTATTTAAATAACTAAAATTAAAATATTCAACTTAAAAATATTACATATTTAATATGTTGTCACGTTGTCTTCACCTGAGCATACCAAACGTCACATATTCTTCGCTGAGCGCGGGCTGCTGATGTACATTGATATGCAGCGCGCAAGCGTGATTAAATTTATTCTTTATATTATTGTGCTGATTTATATATTTTACTATTTTCTGCTTAATGTTATTTTTATAGATACCTAGTTTAAAATATGTATCTATTAAATTATTTAAATGATTTTGAAGCCAATATCATAACATATTGTTGCAATTCTTAAAATTTAGTTAGCTGATTTAATTCATTATTTAATGTATTATATTTTATATTATATGGTATGCATGAATGTTCATGCAAAAATATGTTTCTTGTAAATTTAAATATGTCATCTTTACGATATAAATAAATGGAAGTTTAAGTTAATGTTAATTAAATGTTCATATCTAGATATACACCTTCTTTATCATTAATATTGGTTTTGATAAAGAAATAAGGCTTTCTGGATAAATTTGTTCACTAATTGAATAAAAATTAATTCAAAAAATTCAAATATATGTCATTATCATGTACTTGGCCCCGCTGCAATGTAGACTCTGTTATCTGATCTCAGTTATCAGGCTTCAAGCCCTATTCCTCGACACAACATAGCACCGAGGCCAAATACATGCTTATGACGTATTTCCTATGACGAAAATTGTTTATCTAGTATCTTATTCATATACAAAATATATTATATTTTGTATAAATGATGAAAACACGAAATTTGTGAAACATTTTATTGTAATCCTGATGATGATAGCAGGAGCTATCGAAATATAGAATTTTTTATCAAATAAAGGTTAATTTCTGCTTCTTTGTTCTTACAAAATATATTATTTATTATCCACCCATAAAAAGTTCTTGATATAGGGTAAAAAATTTAGTAATATTGTGCTGATTTATATTTTTAATTATTTTGTGTTTGATTACATGTTTATAGTATAGTAACTTTGTTATTTAAATTATTTTGAAGAAATTCATAATATAGCAATTTTTAAATTTCATTATTTTAATGCATATACAATGATTTCGCGGTTACAAACCCGCAGCAGTCATCATATTTGTCAAAAGCCAGCATTGAGGCGTCGTATTATGCAGATGACTATGCTATGTGAGTCAAAGTGCGGAAATACCGTCACAAAATGGAGGCCAATTGCTTTATCTCCCCTCAAAAAAATTTCATCATTTGAAAGTAGCTGAAAAATTATTCCAGCGAATCTCCGTGACCATCATGAGAGAAAATGCCAAAGCGCTCTTGAAGATCATTCCAGACGAGGATTCGTGGTGCGGTAGAGGTAACATCGAATGCTTCGACGACCCGCAATGCCGACATACTATTAACGAGGATTTGTCGGACTCTGACAATGATTTCGTCGGCGTGGATGATCCTGCTTATCATCGACGTATTTTGGACGTCAGCCCTGCGGAGGACCTGCACACGACAAGCTGTGCACATGTGATCGTTCACATAGATGTCAACGACACTTTAAATGACCGATCCGTCATAGCGCCAAGCGCAGACTGGCTAGGCAACTCATATGCTGGCGCAATTGGTAGCCAGCTGCAGACTAATGCGGAAAACTGATTTACTTTTGTTATTTTTCAAGTTTTGTAATTTAATGTTTTATATTTAATATTATATGGCATGCATGAATGATCATGTAAATGATCATTCATGCATAATTTTGATCATGAATGATCAAAATTATTTAAAAGTAGGTCAAAATTATTTTGATATTTCGATAGTAACTGCTAGCATCTTCAGAAATTAGAAACGCTCCTGAATATTTTAAAATACAAATCAGGACGGATATATTTCTAAAAAATTATCTTGTCAAATAAAGGGTTAAACAAGGCGATCAACTGGCGATGGCAGGATTTGCTGCAGCTTCTATTCCGCTTATTAAAGAATTACGGGCCTGCTGAAATCGTGTATTTCATAGATGGTATGCATATGTAAAGCATGCTGTGTTTAACTTATAAAGAACTTATTTCCGTAATATAAAAAATGTAGATTGCTAGTTCATTTTCAAATCATTATAGAAGGAAATCAAGTATTCGATGGTTCGAGTATAAAAAAACCAAACAAAAATGACAAATTATATATCTAAAATTGCATGAATTGACTCTCAAATAACCTATTTTTCTTTCAAGAATTCATTGCAAAACAAGTTGACTTATTTAATGAGCACATGTTTGGCTTATCTTTAACTCGATAAACATTTGCTGAATCAATTAGGAATACTTTATTTTCTAAACTTAGTGGACAGGAAATCATAAGTACGGAATTTACTAAGATTTGTACATTCCCAACAAAACACTGTGTCTTAGGCAAGCCCCATAACCATAAGAACTTGGAGAGAAAGAATATGAATATTCAGTACACATGTGATCACTACTTCTTTGTGGAGAAATTGGGGAAAATTTGACGTGCATACAAATATGGATATCAAAGGAGATCAAAAATGAGAAAGATAGAATTAAGAATATGCGAAAAAACGTAGTTCGCGCCAAAGTCAATGCAGAATGGATACTAGTGCTTGATTTTGCGCCAGACAAAGGATCATCGTCGTGGTTGAACTGTATGTCTAGTCATGGCAATATTCAAGGCACAATATTATACGCGATATAAATGACAAAGAACAAAATACTGCGTTGTACGACGTATGAATTGAACCTCAATTGCAAGAAATACCCAAAACTATTACGTTTAAAACAGTAACGACTTCTTAAGATAATGAATCTCGTTCTGATATTTCATAAATGGGATTGTTTGGTGAAAACATGATGCGATCTTTTTGGATATTTATGTGCACAATCATTTAACACAGTCTTACACAAACAAGAAACCTAAAGATTGTAACGAGTATTATCAATACCGTAAGTACGCCAAATATGGTGAAAAAATGCTGGAAGTATAACGAGGAACGTTTTATTCGATTATGTTATGGAAGTCAGGAGCAATTGGATCTGAAGCTAAGAGAGTGTTGCGATGGATAGCTACACACGGTTAAATTCTAAAAAAACATGTGTTATGTAGTAATGTAAATGGTTTTGTTTTTGATTACAATTGTTTCGGACCCACTAGCGAGTAACCGTTATCAGCAAATAAAACATTATAAAAAAGAAACATTATTTTAAACGAATATTTTTCATTTAACAATTTCCAGTGACTATTCTTCGTTAAACAACACAGTAATACAACATATTAATGTGCAAGTGATATTTCTATTGCGGCTAAATGTTGTGGGTAAAATGGAGCACAGGCAGTATGAAAAGGATGCAAAACATCTAATTTTTATTTTTGTTAAAAATTATAAGTGATTACAAAATTTTGTTAAATTTTGGCATTTCTAAAATTATATTTTCTAGCATATTTGAGGGAACAAATCTTCCTCAATATATAAGATTATGTTAAATAAAAATTCAAATTATTTTAAATACTTATATTAAATATTATTTGAAATTTTACAAAATAAATCTTATTATGATATAAGTATAAATATAAAAAGATTTAATTAATTAAATATTTAATTACTTATATTTGAACAATATTTGCTTACTAGAATTTGTATTCAGGGGATTATAGCCAAACTGCTCCTGTGTCGCATTAAGCATTGGTTCTTGAAAATCGCGATAAATTCTCTGAAGAGCATTATATCCACCCGGTAAACTCTATTAAAAAATAAAATCAAGAATCGCTTGACTATAAAAACCTCAAGGTTAATCAGGGCCCTATCATGGTTTCTCATAATTTCCTGTAGTGTTGTAGGATTACGAATCATTTCCATTGTTTGACGCATAAAATCCGGATTGTTAAAGAATTGTGAAACCTCAGGGTTTTGCTACAAAAAGATAATTTTCATAAATGTAATAATAAATTCACTAGTAAGAATTATTATTTTTTATAGACAGAATATCTTTGAGTATGTATATACTCGTATCGTAAATATATTGCGTATCGTATAAGAGATGCCACATATATAAAGCGATATTTATAATATTTAATATTTAATATTTATCAATGTATTTGCTTAATTTCATAAAACTATAAAGTAATTATTTTATCTAATTTTTATCTATTTAAAAATGACATAAAATATAAAAATTTAAATACAACTCTTAGTCAAAACAAATTTTCAGCTCAATTATGAATTGTGTATATCAGAATCGTCCATGCACTCCAGCAAGAAGGTCGCGTTGACCAGCTGGATCGCGGTGCTAATCATCTGATCAGCGCCGCAATCCAAAAACGATTTAAGACTAATTTAAGTAAACTCAAGATAGAAATTCCTAAAAATCAAAAAACGATTTCTAATAAAGATTTATAACACTTAATAAGGACTATTGCAATAGTTGAAAATATGTGAACAATAATTTTCATTTTCTATTCTTCTCGATATTAAAACGCCCTAAACAATTGAATAGTACATCGAACGTATCGTTGGACAATAAAGGGTTATGTTAATAATAATCGTTTATAACACACAAAAATGAATTTTTATCTATTGCAAAAGAGCAAATAAAACACAATGTTACTATAGCTAAATATATATGAATATGCTGAGCTAAATAAAAATAAAATACTAAGTTAGTAATGTTTTAATCCATAAAGCTTATTGAAACTCTTTAGGTTTCCTATCTGATACGAAACGGTTATGGAATTCGTCAAATTTGGATGATGGAATGAGCGCTTGAAAAACAGGTGTATCCGCCCCCTCCAAGATTGTTTTATGACCTTGGTGGCTGGACATGTCAGTATCTACATATCCAGGACAGCAAGGAATGATCAAAATTTTATCGTCAGGACGTTCACGATCAACTTCACGTTGTACGCAAAATTAAAGCAGAGTAAGTCCTAATTTAGACATTCCATATGCAGATTTAGAAAAGATACCATCACGTTCAATGGTGTTTTCTTTAGCGGCCGTAATAAACTTTTCCATTACACTATTTAGATCGCTAATGGTTAATTGTGGATTTATGAGGTAATTGTGCATTTCGCTATTCATTATCAAAGAGAGTGAACCAACAGTGCTTGATACGTTAATAATTCTTCCATTTGGCCGTATTAATCCTGGCATTTCAAGCATCATATTCAGTGTGCCATAGTAGTTTACTCTAATCGTTTCACGTGCTTGTATGTCAAAGTTTGTACAATCATTCACCTTAAATGCTACTATACCAGCATTGTTAACAAGAATATCAATGCCACCATACGTTCTACGTAAATGTTGCTGCAATCTCCTTATACTGTCCATGTCGCTAATATCAAGTTGGTGGAATATAATATCCTTACAGACAAAAGCAGAATTGTCTGATTTGAGTTTAATAATCGCCGACTTGCCAATATCCTCATTTCTTGCGATCGGCAAGGATTTTGTAAGCTCCGGCTTATTACTGTACTTTTTAGAGTTATTTCTTTGTGATCGCTGATATTCTTCGCTATCATGTTCATGCGATCCATGAGCGTTGCTGTGACCACAATCTTCCGATTCTGTTGATGTATTCGCGGCCGCGGTAGTGGCGGTTGTAATGAATTCGTTATTTCTTCGAACCATGTTTGAGCAACTCTTCAAAATTGATGCGATATTACTACTTTTATTCGTAATTAAGTGATTGGCGGTATTTGTTGTCGCTATCATTTGTACTGCCGCTGGTGCGTCGTCATGTTGATCATGCTCAACACCTTGAACATCAACAACATTGTCGGGTAGTATAAGATCATCACACATGTTGAGTAACTGATGAATGATCTGGTTGAGATGATCATTACAATTGTTGGGTGTATGATCGGCAACACTAGATTGGCTGTAATTCATCGTGGAAATTCCGGTTTTACCATTGTCAATCATAGTTTCTTCTTGGTTACTACTCGACGATACAAAGAAAGGCGCAGCAGATTCGTCGGCACCGGGTTCGTTGATAGAACCAGAAGCAAATTTTGCAAATTCATTCGATGGATTGCAATCAAGCCCATATTTAGGATCATATGATGTAAATGACATCATTGGTATTGTTGAATTGCTGTTAAGTATAAATGATGACGATTCAAACTCCAATCCCTGTTGAGATGATCCTTTTAATTTTATCGTCAAGTTATCATTATCCTTGATTGGACAACAAATTAGATTATTGAATTCGTTCATTTGATTATTATTTATTTGCATATCATTACTAGCTAAGGGATGCATTGAACTCTGATGCAGCTCACCAAGTTGTTGGATCTTATTTATTTGATCGGTAACTTGTCCTGTCGGTGCATTAGCAGACATCAATAGATGACTTTCAGCATCAGTTGTAGTTGCACGATAAGTAAATATCATTTCTTTTTCGAAATCTGTTTGACCGTAGTCCGACGAATGCTTTCTAACTTTGGTAAGAGATTTGGCTACATCAGTATCGTCATTATCGTCGACATTAAGCTGGGAATGATGATGCTGAAAAACATCATTAGTAGCATCGAATGGAATATCGTGCTTAGTGATATTGGCAGGAATGTCATCGTTACATTGAGACGCATGCTTGTTTATCGGTTCATTATCTGCGACTATCGTAGAAATGGCGCTCACAGAATTATGCTCAGTTTCAATTGATCTGGAGTTATATGTATCACAACGTCTAGTCTACAGGGTAGTCTTATCACATCACGAGTTCGGCTCGAAGCACAAGTGTCTGGCTCGAAGAGGCGTTTCCCGGGTTCACCTGTTTCCTGGTGTCCACCATCAAATGTGGATATTGGGATCTGATCAAGTGACGCTAGCATTGCATTGGCGTTGCCTCTCATTATTGCAATAGAGATGCGCTGGTATAAATGCGTGATTGTCACGGCGTAAGTGACTCCGCTTGTCCGGCTCATGTTATTTGCAACCCGTTTGATGACCCTGTTTCCCTCTTCATTCCATCCCTCAAACGACTCCACTACAGCGGCTGAGAATATATACCCCGCTGCTTCGACCCTGCTCTTGTACTTTCGGTCTTTAACATTAATCGCATACGATGTAGCGGCGGCGAGCTTTGCGTTAGCAGCTGAGCGACGGTATGCCGTCTGTTGGGGGTGAGTGACTGCAATGTTGATTGCATGGGGAGGGTCCCCATAAAATAGTATGTCTGCCAGCCGTTCACGTAGGTCCGGGATAATACCTCGCACTTCCAGAGCTACATCCATCAGGGCTTATTGTGCGGCTGCGAATACCACGTCACGAATAGCATTATGCCGCAGTACTTGGTAACCCCCGTATTGGCATGTTAGCGAGTGTATGCCTTCCTTATCAGCTATGCGCATGCAGCGACCGCATCTATAATTCCTTTCATGTAAAGGAATTCCAAGCCACATGCGGACTAGAATACAGAACTGTGGGGGTGTTAATTCCGTTCCAGATGCCGCATTTGGTACAGCGCTAAGCCAAGCCCCAGCTTTTGGACACGACACTGCATGTAGTCGGGCACGATCCATTTCGCTAGCTGATTGTATAAGCTGTGTCGAGGCGAGATTTTCAATCAGGCGTGAGGTTGATGATTGACCGCCATCCGTAGACGGTATGAAGTGAGATCCCACTGTGGTTCTAAGGGTGGCTAATGCCTCTGAATAGCCAGGAAAAAGTGTAGGATCCAGACTGTATTCTTCTCCGACCTGCATCACGCTATGTATAAATGCGCTCTGGACATGCGCCGCATTACATCTTAGGCCAAATCCACCCAGACGGATTGGGAGTGTCATCTGTGATTTCGCTGCTTCGTGTAGTTGACACGCGCATATTTTCTGAAAGGCGTTGGCGATTTGTCTGTCGAATGACTGACAAAACGTTTTTTTAATCCTTGGATCAACTGAGCGGAGAAGGTGGTTTATCCTAAACGAGGAAGCGCAGTGTTTGAGTAGGAGGTATCCGACTTAAGGGTCTGGCAGCTTGGCTACTGCATCGATTGTCTGGATTAGCGGTGGCAAAATCTCGTTTGTCAGGTGGGTTTCTATGAAGGACTCGTCACCGATGGGTATGCCTAACAAGTGCATGTTTCCAGAGGTGTTCTCCGAAACCATCTCGGAGAGTAGGGCCAAGCAAGAGCTAACGGCTTCAGGCGTGCCAATGACCTCTGTCTTTCGCCAATTTAGCTGCAATTTAATCGCCTTGAAACTCGTGTCTAGCCAGCCGAGTGCGGATGCGATTGCCGAAGGCGTCCCGCCGACTATGCCATCGTCCAGGTACCACATGTTGAGGTTTATTCCAGGGATATGAGAAACGTGTTCAATCGTTTTCTTAATGGCCAACGCGAAGAGGAACGGGCCCAATGGATCACCCTGCTGGACTCCTTCACATGAATTGAGAGGGTCCTGCGGGCTAAAACGAAGGAGTGCCTTGCACTTGTATGAAAAGTCAAACCATGGCAAGAGCTCTGGGACGTTCTCTCGGACAGTTGCTCGTAAGTGCGCTCTGGACAATGAGTTGAAGGCGTTTGAAAGATCGATCTTTGCCCAGGCCCAGTTGTTGTCGTTGGCGTGAAGT
The DNA here is from genome assembly GCA_012934845.2 of Pomphorhynchus laevis. Classification (NCBI taxonomy): domain Eukaryota; kingdom Metazoa; phylum Acanthocephala; class Palaeacanthocephala; order Echinorhynchida; family Pomphorhynchidae; genus Pomphorhynchus; species Pomphorhynchus laevis. Next base: position 57,153 of record WNNJ02002430.1, read on the forward strand.
TCGTGGATTCGTCGGATGTTGTGAACGATCCTTTCCACTGCGTTAGGGGTTGCCACTCCTAGTTGTGTTGGTTGTAGTAGACCAGCGAAACGTTTGCGGAGTTGGAGACATATGCATTTCGAGCACAAACGGCGTAGAGTTTCGCCAACGGCAATTGGTCTTATAACCCCGTCCTTTTTGGGAAGTGCGATCAAGTTCGCGCCGGCTATGTAAGGCGCCACTTCAGAGGGTGCTAGTCCCGCCAGAAGGTGGTTGACAAGGTGCGTCAGGTTTTCTGCTAGCGAACCGCCGCTATTTGCTCGTAACATGTCCTGGAGATGCTCCGGTCGTAGCCCCAGGCAACCTGGTCCCGACGCTGAAGTAAAAGAGTTGACCGCGGCAATGACGGTCTCGTGGCCTACAGATATAGACGAAATTGGATTGTTTAAAAGACGTTCTATAAGATTAGGTGAGGATAGTGGCTGATCCCGCCAGATGCTGTATGTCAGGGGATGTAGTATTTGCAATGCTGTCCATGTTTGTGTAGATGGGCTGACTATTCCTCCTGAAACCAAACGCTGAAGTGCTTTACAGTAATTCCCATGCTTGGTCAGGTTGATACAAGCAATTTCTGAATTGCCGTTTAGTTGACGGTTTGCATATTTGTGTGGCGTTTGTATCATGGATAGCACATCTGTTGAAGCGGTTGTCGCGTAGGCTCTTATTGATTCACAAATGTGCTTCTCGAGCTTATATCGACCTTTGCATGTTGTGGGCATTGGGCCACTGAATCATGATTTTGCGAAGAGCAGCAACTTTGTCCATGAACTGACATCTCCGATCTGCAGTGCATGTTTGATATTGTCACAGAAATAGGTGACTGCTAAAACACGTGCTTTGTACGGAATGCGTATGACTGTTGTTGATTCTCTGCGCCAACATGATTGAAGACATGATAGACGGTTCGAAGCGTCGACTCGAGCGCTCGGAATTGCCAATGTTGGAGTTATGACTTCTGTCGTGGCCTCATTTGGCTGGACCTTGGACGCATGGTCGATACAGCCGAATCCCTCGCCCGAACCTGCACACCTAGAACCTCTGAACTTATGAAAGCGGAAGCATCCATTAGTTGTCAAAACGATGTCCCTCTGGCAGATGCGACATGGCCGCTTACCTCTGATAATATCATTTTGATCTTGCCCATCGTATGCTATTGTGTTTGGTAACATTGTTAGTAAGTTTGTAATTGCCAAGGTAAGTTTGTAACTGTTGTATGTTATTTTATTGTATACAATTGTAATTTGATGAGTTCTAAATTTACGATTGATTTGCTGACACTACAGATAATATGTGCCACAAGAAATAATTGTAGCTTTGTACAATTGTAACAGTGTAACTATTAGCAATTAGCAATTTAAAGAGATCTTTGCGTGTGTCAGATGAAACAATCGTTTATAAAATTAATTGTAATTTATGAAAAAATTGTTTTATAATTATTAAATTTCATACAAAAAAACACACATTATTTTAAAATAAGATACTAGATAATCAAACTTCATCAGAGGAAATACATCATTAGCGTGTATTTGGCCCCGCTGCTATAACGGGTAGAGGAATTAGGGGCCGGAACCTGATAGCATAGCAGTTCCTCCTGATGACCTCTAATTCTTATTCTGATACAAAGTACATTATTTATTAGTAAATTCATAAAAATGACTTTTATGTTAAATTCATAACTGAATTAAGTTCTACAATAGCCCTACTTAGGCCCTTTTTGAGTGTGTATTTATGTTGTTTTAATCTGGTCTCAAATCATTGGCCTGTTTGACCCACATATTTTTTATCGCATTCTAAACAAGAATTTATATAAACAACTCCATCATTATTATGTTTGGGTTTCTTTTTCAAAATGCTGTGTAGTTTCGATATTTTACTATTATACAAAACAATATTTGAAGTATTTAATGTTTTATTGTTTGAAACAAATCTTTTGAAATTAATATTCCAAAAATTATTTATAAATGTTAATCCTATGTATTTCTTTTCTCTTTCTAAGCCAAAAACAACTTGCTTTATTAGTTTTGGTACTTTTGTAGAAAGCCGCTTTAATTATCCATAATGGAAAACCGTTTTTATCTAATAAAATTTTAATTATCTTATTATTTGTATTAAGTTCATTTAAATTGGAAACAATCATCTTACTTCGTAAAAACAAAGGCTTGGCAGCATATATTTTCCAAGATGTTGGTATTGGTATTTCAAGGAACAATTGTTAGCAAAACAAGCTAACAACAATTTCTTGACATATAGAGAATAAAAGTACAAGAGATTTTTTGTCAACCACGGGTTATCTATTATCAACACGGTCATTTCAATTGAATACTTCAACTAACTAATTTGAATTCGACATAGTGTATTTTTAACATATCGGCCACCATCTTTTGCTTTGGAATTTAGGAGCAGGATCAATAAACACTGATTTATATTTATATTTCGCTAGATGTTGCGAAAATAAAGTACAATAAAATAAGTACAAACAGAGTCAGCAAAGTATTAGTTTCTAATGAAGAAGCTAACGAAATATGAATATAAATTAGTGCTTATTGATTCTGCTACAAAATTACAATATATTTGAAAAATAATACTGTTTATTCAAACGTTGACATTGCATATGAAAAATATTTTGGATGAAAAAAATCGTAAATATTTATTAATAAGTTAAAATTTTGAAGTCATTTATTTATATTTATATTTTATTTCAAAAAACTGCATTCAAAATTTATTACCTCAATCACTCTTTGCATTTGTGGATTGTTAAGCATAATTGATCTAAGCAATTCAGGATTACTCATAAGTCCTTGAACCATAGGATTACTTAGAAGGTTTTGAATTGCATTTGGATCAGTCTGAAGTGTGCGAAAAAGATTTTGTTGAATTTCATTAAAATTTGCATTTCCAAATGGAAGGCTCGAAAATGGTGCAGGTGGTAATCCGGGTAATGTTGCAGCCCCTTCAGTATGTTGATCAATATTCGGTTGTTGCGATACCTAAGATAAAAACATATTTAATTAAAAAATATTTATTGGGATCATTAAATCGTAAGAATATAATTGTGATTTTTTTTGATTTATGCTGTTCGATACATGAGTTGGGGTGTTGTGTTATATATATTGATAATCGGATCAACTAACTGAATCTACGCATTTTATAAATTGAAAAAATTGTTAAAAAATTTATAATCAAATAATAAATAATAAATTAATAGTTAAATTAATATAATTTATTATACAAAATAAAACAATACAATAACGGTTAAAGAAAACAAGCCAATAAGTTATAATTGCGTTTTTCTAAATCATCTTTAATAATTTAAGATGTTCCTGTAACATTCCTTTGCGGTTGAACAAGGAGCTTGGAGTCAGGCTGAAGCAACTTGAGCGAAATACAATGAACTTTTACTATATATAATTTAAGACTTTACTATATGATGTTAAGACTTTAATATATATGTAGAGAGATAATATTTACATTAGAGCGAATATACATGCAATAAAAAACTTACGATTTGTCTTACAATAAAAAATATCATACAATTCAACGACAACCATCGACGACAATCATCAACGGAAACCATCGATAACAACCATGGAAGACAATCATAGACGGCAAGAACAAATTTGTTAGCATCGAGCTAATTACAGCAAAAGATTGCGTAGCCTCACCGCGCTCGGCCTCGATTCGCTCGAGCTTTAATAGCCTCCAAACATTTACTTACAATTTTGAAATTCAATGACATTGCTCAATCCAACATCGCTCAATCGCTCAATCCTACATATTGTTACTGCAACGGGCAGGCTGTTGTCTGTAAAGTATGCAGATGCACAAAATCAAAAAAAGCACACATTAATTGCACTGCTTCGAATTTGACAAATAGAAATTCAGCGACAATTTTAGGGGTACATCATTCGGAGCCCAACCGCATTAACGGTGTTGGTAATATACATACCTTCAAAATTCACCACATAGTTCAGTCCACTCAATCAATACAGCGTTCAGTCTTAATGCTATTTAGGAACTAGTGATATTATGGAGACTGAATTTACTTTGTCTTCACAGATGCAATGCCAGCCATGACTTCGTAGACATGGTCGCACAATTGATCGACAGATTTTCTGATATTTATTTGGACGATACACCATCACTAAAGTTGATAACCGTCATCTGCCAATTAGTTATTCAAAAGACAGATAAGCGACGGACAACCGTAGTACGTAAGATACTAGAAAAGCAGATTCGGGATCAAAAACAAGGCAACTTTTTCGATATTTTTGTTGAAGCTGAATACTTACAGGAACGGATCAAAGTCAAAAGAGGCTACGATAACGAAGACACTCGAAAAACAATAATTAACCTTGCTAAACATGTCAACGTAAGACAGACCGCGCGATTGCTTAGTGATTCGTGCGGACAGGCTGCCCTGTTTCAGCTGGACAATTTTGTCTTTAGTAAAGCGGTAAGACAGAAGCTTGTAGTGCTCCATCCCCGCAACACTGAAGCAACAAACACTGATATCATCAAACTGCCTCTCCTAGGTTGTATAAGTGGTCATCCTTTAAGATTCCAGTAAATAATAAGCGAAGATGGTGTTCGTACTTTAAAAGAAACTAAAGGTGCTAGTGGTCCTTAAGGTGTGAACGCTTCAATATAAAGATCATTATTAACGGAGTTTGGAAATGAATTGAAATTACAGGCTGAAAAAGTTGTGATTATTACGACTCGCATTGCGTCAGAAAAAATTGACCGATTAGTTCTGGATGCCCTAACAGCCTATCGTCTGATTCCTTTAGACATTCGTTTGAAAGGCCTATTAGATAAGTATTTAGAAGGATAACCGAAAAGATCATAAATCATGCCATTCGGAAAGATTTAATATCGGTTGTGGCACGTGAACAGCTTTGTGCAGGTCGGAGATGCAGAGCAGAGTGCGTCATTCATTCTGTCAGATATGCGTTTATGAGCTATTCAGATATTGTGTATTAAGCAGAGACGCAAAAAAAAACGCTTTTAATAGCGTAAATCAATCTTTAACTCTAAAGAATATGGACCGTAGATATTCGCCTTAAACACGGATTCTCGAAAGCAAATATATGGATCCCTCTACATTGTATGCTGAGGGTTTACTCACGGTTTGCCGATCGCAATGTTTGCGTTTGCAGCAGCTACACTCACATTGATTTACAGAATCAAGTCAGCAGTACCGATGATAATGCAAAGGTGGTATGAGGATGATGCTAGCTTTATAGAAAGGCTGTCAGATTTGTACTTAGTGTGGAATGCATTTTATCAAGTTAATTCAAATAAGTGCAATTTGCGAGTTCACACTTTGGATCAGTTTAAACAGGCATCTGGATTTAGTTCCTATAGCGTAAATCTTCATAAGTGGAGTATCAAACTGCTGAGAGTTTTATTGGCTCGGACGACAACAAAGCTTCGGAAACTGCAAAGTTGATAGGTGTTGTGACATCATAGACGAATTAAGTGCAATTGCAGAAGCTAATGGACAAACTGCTTACACCTTGTTCACCAAATCGACGCAATTGAACTGGTAATTTCTTCAACGTACTTGACAACTTCTAAGGGAACATTTGACAGACTCCGAGATTGTATTTTATCTAACTTATTACCCAATATACATGGAATTTCTTATATAGACATGACTTTAGCCGCATTCTAGTAGTTGCCAACAAAATTTGGTGGTTGATGTTTTGATGATCCAGCCGACTTATCAGAAAAAACACGTCAAATCAATCCGATTGTAAAAACCTTTTCTGCAGGGCTTGATTGCGCAAGGATTCAATAAAAAGCAAGACGATATTCAAAGATAAATCAAGATGGAAAGGGAAAATGATATTCAAATGAAGAGAAACGAAACGTTGAGATTGCTTGAGGAGACTACAAAACAAGCGATAGAGGCAGCATCATGCACAAGAGCGTTAAGTTGGCTGATCACAAGGCCGCTGATGTCACGGTTTTTTATCCGTCAAACAGATTTTTTGAGGATGCAATTGCAGCTCGATATGTGTAGTGTCCAAATGGCACATCTGATAAGTTCAGCTGTGAGGCAGCGTTTACAACAATCAATATGCTATCGTGTAAGGTCGGTCGGCAATTATTGTCCGCCATAACATGGTGAGAAATCTTATGGCCAACATGGTCCGAGAAGCGAACTAACACGTGGAGATTAAGTTTATGCTACAGCCCGTTCCGGAATTGAACACGTAAATGGATCAAACCACTACGAGACATATCAGCGCTTTTAAACTTTTCATGCTAAGGGCTGCATTGAAACATTGTGGAGCGATCATATTTTGACGTTTGTGCATTTAATAATTTTGCTTCGCCGTATGCTTGTGGTTCAAGCTCAACTTTCAGATTCCATAAAAATTGCAAAATTTCAAAATACCAAGAAAGAATAAAAGAAATTTATAACGATATTCATTCCGTTGGCGTCTTCAACAAGCGGAGGCATAGGATCGACATAAGACTCTTTAATGAAAATTATAGTGCGAATGATATCAGCTAGAAGGTTTGTACTGTAACACGAAGTGATCAGCGACATGCGAGTCAAACTATCTGTATGTTTAGCAAGGTTTGACTAACCTTTTATCGGGCCAGTAGAAAAGCACATCTCGTGCTTGGGCAGAGATGTGTCGAAGGAAGTCAACTGAAAAATGTGTAAAGGCCCATTTGCAGAACCCTTATGTAAACGCTTATTGAGTTATAAAAGCTTATTGAATTAATAATAAATTGTGCGTGTTTAAAAAAATATTTTTAATTAAAAAATAATAAATTTAAAAAATTTTGAGATATACACAAATTTAAAAATGTACATACAAACATAAGAGAAAGATATAACAGTCGGATTAAATAATAAATAATCAGTCGGATTACAACATTCCGGAACAACAAATACCATCGACAATAACTTTCACTATGCCATGAGGCATTTACTCGTCAATCGCTAAATGCTGCAACTGCAACACAAACGCTCCCCGATGCATTCGATGTATGTGTGATAAATCGAAGAAAAATAGCTTAAATTGTACAGCGCCGAACTGCATTCGTAAACTGACTGAACCAATTTTGCAGCCAAATCATGCTAACAATATTTCGATCGTTGTTTGCACGAATCAAAACAAATTTATTGAAAAAAATCAGGTAAGCAAATATGATATATTCGACAATTGCTGCATTGTAGCAGCAATTGATCTTGAAATGTTTTATGAAAAAGTAATTTCGTTGCGGCCAAATCTGATGTTTTTGTCGCAATGTTCAGCAAGCAAGCATTTTATTGACACACTATTTTTCTTCTATAACGACTTCAACAAATCTAAAGGTATCGTGTGTAACCGGCTAAAAGTAGCGATAGTATTTTCACAACTACTTCTTCAACGTATACTTTCAAGAAAAAATGATTCGGGAAATGTTGGAACGACGTATGTATTTGTGGATAGATTTACAATATAATGAACTCTACGAAGAGTCAAATTATTTGCAACAAGTTCTCTAACATCGCAAAACTACTTACGTTAACTACGACTGAAAAAATAAGTTTATAAATATGATTATCACATGTAATATTAGGGTTGGAACGCGGGTTATGTTCGAGGATATTGACAGTAGTGTACTTCGATTCGACGATAGGATCACTTCAAAAACAGTAAAATACGTCCTTCAGGAATTATATTTAACTGAGTAAGTGTCCATCTAATTTATATCGCTAATCACCCAGGTAGATTCGATTTGCTCGATGAACTTCATATAATTGAAGCTTGCAAGCACACTAGTAGATGTGCCGGACCATCTGGGATAGATTCAGTTTTATGGAGACAAATGCTTCCTATGTGTGGTGGCATATCATCTTCCCTAGCTTTAGCCCTTGCAGAATTCGAAAGATGTTTAGCTAGCAAGGTTATACCGTTCACTTCTCTTGATGCCTTTACTTGCTGCAGATTAGTGATCATCAAAAAGAAGGATGGTAGTGCTCGACATATCTGCGTTTATGAGGTCGCTCGTCGTATTATATGAAAGGCGTTGCTCCAGATTGTTCACCTAAACCTGCAGAAAGCAGCCAGCCTTGATCAACTAGCTGCTTCACAATGGGAAGGAATCGATTATGCTATAAAGTCTCACAACCAATCCTACACTAACAGCAAAGATCATAGTGTATTCGATGTAGATACTTCTAATGTTTTTAACTACGGCACTCTACTAATCGTGCTACGGCACTCAACCAATCGTGCCGTAGCACGATTGGTTGAGTGCTACACAACATACAATTATCATGCCTGTCATTTTCAACTTTGCTGGGAAACTTCTATAATAATCCCGCCCAGCTAGTTCTAGGTAGAGGTAATATTACGTCAAATGAAGGTTTTACGCAGGCCTGCTATCCACTAGCTATGGCGGGCTTCGCAATGCCATATATTCCACTTATACATATAATCAAAAGAAGATTTCCGAATGTTATTCATAGATGGTTTGCGGACGATGCAAACTTTGTCGATTCTCCAAAGGATCTACAACAGGTTTAAAACTTGCTCATTCAGATTGGTCCACAGTTTGGCTACTATGTCAGCGAATCGAAAAGCTAATTGTTGGCGTATGACGATATATCAAGCAATGTGTTTCTCAGAAATGTAACTAAGTCGACAAATGACATCAACATTTTTTGTATTCCTATTGGTTCGGATGATTTTATTCAAGACAGGACTTTTTGCAATGTTAAACATTGAACCGCCCTGATCGATAAGCTAGTTGAAGTTGCTGAGATTGATCATTATGCTGCATATGTGAGTATGGCGAAATCAGTACAGCTAAAGTGGGTTCACTATGAGATCGACATCTTGTCTACCACGAACTCTAATTGAGTTAGATGACTCAATACGTTTACGTTTCTTACCTGCACTTTCTAAAACAGAACGTTGAAGATAATTGGTTTAGTACATGTACATCCCCTATAAACATTAGCGTCCTAGGCGTAAATCATCCGTCATTTTAGTCAGTACTTGAATTAGACGCATCACGTTCAATTTGCGTAACTTATGACCAAAACATTCTCGAAGACAACCTTGAAGAGCTACAAAGAACAACGATAAACACAATTTCCATGAAGCGAAATAATAATTTCCCAAGTCGCTTACAAGTTGCTTTAGGCTGTTCAGATTTATCGTGCTTAAATTCAATTGTATATGCGTCTTAAAGGGTGCCTCTTTGTGGTTGAGTTCATTGACTTTAATAATCGATGGCTTTCACCTGAGCCATCACGAATTTAGGGACACAATTTGTTCACGTTATGGTTTAACACCGCCTGACCTAATAAATTCAAAGTGTATCTGTGGTCAAAACATTAGTTCTGTGCATTCATATCGCGCATACTATGTTCTTTACCTATCATAATAAGCATAATAAGGCATTTATTATCGCGACATAATATCAGCTTATTTCGATAAAGTGTGCTCCAGTTTAGAAATAGAGCCTCATCTTAAACATATGCCTGAGTCACTAACGTTTAATCAAGACTATACGACTCGTGACCTCAATGTGTATGGATGTAGCTTGCTGTGAATTCTTCAACGAAATACTTGAACGGACATTTATCGACGCATGTGTATTTTATACCCATGCTCAATCTTCAGTTAATAGAGATCCGTATCCATCTTTCAATTACAATAAAAACAGAAAATTGGCGAAATATAATTAAAGAGTGTCAAGTGTTGAACATAATGGTTTTATTCTACTTGTGTTTTTAATAACTGGAGGCATAGGTGATCTTGCAAATTCTATAATTAAGGCGATAACTTCTAAGTCAACGAGAAATGACCGATTGGAGTATGCTTATGTAATTGTAATGTTAAAGAGAAAACTCATTTTGGCAATAATCTAATCTGGTCCACATCAGCATGTTATCGATGCTCTTGCGATAAAAGATTGACATTTGCGAACTAATGACAGTGAAGAGATGTTTGTACAATCACAAACTCTTTGATTATTATTTGAAAAAAAAATTAATTTAAAATTTTTTTAATTTAATAATTATATTAAATACGTAGACTCAGTTAGCTGATTTGATTTGCTTGAAAATAAGCAGAAAAATAATGTCATATCAATAATGCATAATTTCAGTATCAATAATACAGAGTTTTAGTATTATATTACCGGGAAAACAAAGTCCGCATTAAAAACAGGGAAAAATTGAAGTTTTGTCAAACTACACATCTACTTAAAACAATTATTTGAAGATATCAATCAACTAGTAAAAAATGCAACCTTAAAATCTTAAAATCATAACCTTAAAATTAAAATCAGCTATTTAAAATAATTTTGTGAAGATGAAAGCAGTAAGTGTTGAAAATTAGCGTTGGGCAAATTTCTTGTTTTAATATTATATAAGAAAAACATGAAAATTTACATTCCTGCAGAATAAGTATAATTTGGACGCAAGAATAAAAGCAATAAATATAATAGAAATCAATACAAGCTTTCGACAATTGTCTATAAAAAAGCTTAATTTTCGAGAAGACAAAAGTGTGCATTGTAATCTACTATAATTATTTTAATTATATTTATTTTTGTGCATGATTAAATCAAAATGTTAAAGGTAGACAAAATGCGTAATCAATAACAAACAGTAAATTAAAATATTTAATCTTAAATAATTATTGGAGCTAGGTCAAAGGAAATACGCAATTATTTTTGATATTTCGCTAATTACTGTTACCATCTTCAGAAAATTGAACATGCTAACTACTGTTAGCATCTTCTGAAGATTCTAACAGTAGCTAGCGAAATATCAAAAATAGAGAAAATTCGTTTCCAATCCGAATTATTACAACAATGCGAGGAAACGGAAATATTTATTTGATTACAAAAATCCAATATTTCGACGGCACTACGGCACGTCATCATCAGAGTTGTATGCATATTATATCTCAAACTATTTTTAAGGTTATTTTTAACCTTAAAAATAGTTTGAGATATAATATACTTACAACCCTGAAGATCACGTGAGGTAGTGCAATCGAAATATTGGATTTTTGTAATCAAATAAATATTCCTATTTCCTCGCCTTCGTGAAATATCAAAAATAATTTCGTCTTTTCCTTGATCCAGCTCCAATAATTATTTATCAATAATGGATCAGTATAAACTATTTAAAATATTTAATCTTGATGGAATATCTACTCCTTTAAAATCACCAATTACCTGTGTAGTAGGAGGTTTCGAGTCGTCGACCTTTTTATGACGAATGACCAAATGAACAGTAGAATTTGATCCAATTCCTTCACGGCAAATTTATTAACGTAACAATATCTAAATAAACATACCATGATCCTTAAGATTTTCATTATCTTTCAATATTTTTCCTCCAAATATTAGATTTGTCTGGGCGGTTTCGATTTCGAATAATTTAGATGCTTCCTCACGAAGCTGTAGAAGTAAAATAAAACTTGCAGCAAAAATATTTAATTGCAGTATTAATATGTTAACAGTGTATTAAGTAATATTGTAAAAGATTTAAATGACTGGAATTCGATTTTTATTTCAAAAACGTTACATCGTTTCGACAAGTACTCCCGTAATCGTCAGGTACATCAACAAAACAACCAAAGCGGGCGAGTTTTCGTTTATATAGTACCAATTACGTCATAGCATCGTTGCTACCGCGCTGCTTCTCGTAAGTATTGAAAGTAACGTGATAGCATCACTTCGATAGCTTTGTTGGAATGAAACACCGAATCAGGTGAAAATTCAAGTGGAAATGTACAAAAAGAAGCAAAAAAGAAAAATCTTAAACAAATGGTAAATTAATAAGAAAAAAGAGAAAATAGAAAGAAGACAAAGAAATAATCTAAAATATGCATATTAAATTAACAAAAATCTCAGGTAGAGAGCATCAAAAAAATATCACCAAATAATGGAACCAAGGATATAAAGAAAATGAATGTAACTATTAAAGAATTAAAATAAAAAACAAAATAATAACAAAACATCAGTATACAACAATTTATTAACAAAAAACAAATAATAATACACAAGAGTTTTCCTGTCAACCACTAGTCCGGGTGTCAGGTCGTGGAGGCAGTTTATGAACAAAACTATTCCAGGGATGGCATTCCTGGGCGACAGACCAGAGTTCCCTTTCAGCTAGTCAAAGGAAGTCTTCGGCCAGTTTCGAGATTTAATCTCCCAACGGTATCGAGATCTACGTCGAGGTATCTTTCCAGAGAGTCCGACCTAAAAAACCTCCGAGAAAGGCGATCTCTAAACATCTTTAGAGCATGCCCTAGTCACATCAACTGACTTTATTCAAAGTGGAGAATAAGCGACATTACTCCAAGTCTATGACCGGTCACACCGCAAAATAACTTCATTACAGTCGCCTGTATCCGAGACCAGTAAAACATCAGTATGTTAAGTTTGTATTAAAAGATCGATATTAGCTTTATAATTGTCCATCAAACGATTTGAAAACTTTTTCATTTGTTTTGCTTTGTTTTTTCAAAACAAATAGAATTAATACATTTTTGTAGACGTGAGTTATTAATCTCATCTAAGAAAGGTAAACCTAAACATTTTTTGGTGAGGGGTTATTATTCTGAGGTTTTACCAAAGCTCTTTAATCTTTTATAAAGCATTTACGAATAGAGGAAAATGGAAATCGATTAGCAGATAGTTCGAAATGTTCTAGATAAACGAAATCGTAATTTGTCAGTTTTCGAACAAAAGGACAGCAGCAATAATTTTCCATTTGAACGGAACGGATGACGACCAAGACATTATTTGCGGAAAAACTCATTATTTTTGTAAATGTCAGTGTAAATAAAATTATAATAAATTGGACATTTATAATAAATTGGATATCAAAGAATGGTAATTTTTCGTTAGTTTCTAGCGTTGCTTCCCATTGTATGTGATTATCTAATGAGTTTAATGATTCAACAAATTCATTAACAACAAGGCTACCGTCGTAGATAAAAAACATCGTCGACATAGCGAAACCATTTATCAATATTACTGAAGGTAGGACAATATGAAGACTGCCAGTGGCCCATGTACATTTCTGCAAGGGTAATCTTCTTTAGTAGCATTCATTTAACAAATATGAAAGCAGTACAAAACTGTAGTTATTAAGAAACTAAAGAAAGCAATAATGACCAAAGCATTTTTAATGTTCCAATTTATAATGTTATATTGTTTATACTGTTATAACAGTATAAACACAATTGCATATTTTTACACAATCAGGGTTTAAGTTTCTGAATCCTAATCTACTCAGAAATATTGTGTTTACTTCTAAGTAGAATTGTGTACATCTGAGAATGTCATTAAAAAATCGATAATTAAAGTTGTTCTGTTGAAATATTAATGTTAAAAATTATTCAATAAACATAAATATATAACGTATAAATTGGTACTGTGAAAGAGCATTGACAGTATAACTGTATAACTTTTATACTGCTAAAACAGTATAAACTGTTATAACAGTTCTGACCCTACTATGACACGTCAAAGAGAATACAACATCTTTATACGACAGCTAGCTAAAGAGGGTAAACTTCCGGATGACGCTATCACGAAGCTGATTTCAATCAATACCAAGGCGGCATTTATGTATTTACTACCCAAAATACATAAGGACCTCAAATGCGTTCGTCCCATTATTGCGAATTACCCCTGTTTTAGCTACAAGATTTCAAAGATAATATCTAAGCTTATTTGAGAACTGTCAAGCGACAATCACTTCTCAAGCGTAAAATACGCGGCACATTTTGTCCGGATAATTAAAAATGGAAATAGTAACGGAAAAGTGTTAACTGCTGATGTTCATTCGTTATTTACCAACACTCCTCTAGATTGTTCTATTCGGCTAGCATCAGATCTTCTCTCGATCAATACGACAGATTGGAAGTTTAATAAATGTGAGTGGTACAAACTCCTTAAGATTTGTACGAGCATATGCAACTTTGAATTCGATGGTAATATGTATGACTAGGTAGAAGGCGTTGCCATGGGTAACCCATTAGGACCCACGCTTGCAGAATTGTAATTGCGCCAATGGGAGATAGGCATATTTGATAGATGCCCATCATTACATATATGGCTTAGATACGTAGACGATGTTTTTATTGTACTTGATCATCATTTCCCCACATCAGATATGTTTGAAATTTTAAAATGTAAGCACCCGTCCATTGAGTCGGATATTTCCAAAATGATTGATGATTCAATTGGGTTTCTAGTTGTTCTTGTACATAGAACAAACCATGGATCATTGGAAAAAACTGTGTATAGAAAACCTAATATTCCACATCAAATTGTTCACTGGTCTGCTAATGTTCCTACAGCACGGAAGTCAGCAACAGCTAGATCGTTATTTCACCGAAGCCTTATGATCTGTTCCTCTATCGCTCTAAAACAGACAGAAGATAAATTGGTTGTGAATTTGTGAAAATTCACTGATTTCCCTGATTCAATTATTCGCAAGTCTTACATTACCAGCAACAATATAGTTAAGCGAAATGTTTATAGTTTAACCTACTACGCGTTCCATTTATTAACGATAAGACTAATAAAAAAATAAAGATTGTTTGCAAAAATTAGTTTCACACATAACAGAATCGTACTGTTCAAGAATTGACCAACATCGGAAAAAATCTCAGGTTCGCTGTGTGTGAGCGAACTTGTTAAGCACAGCATTTGTAAAAATCAATTGTTCGACTTTGGTAATACCCGTGCTTTACGTATTGAGAACAACTACCATAAACGATTAATATATACAGCATATTTTCTAAAAACGAAACACGTTTTTACTAATAATAAAACAGATACCAATTTATTATTACCGCAATACGAATTTAAAGTAGGTTAAACGAAACCGCAACACACTCGGGTCCCTCGGTTTGCTGTGAGAATTGTTAACATGGTGGAGGTACTGCTGTACACCAAGCGATTTTATTATGATGACGACCCTGATGCGCGTCAGTTCTAGTTCTACCCTATTACGGGTGTGCCTCAAGGCTCCCTCTCTCTGCGCTGTGGTTGTCTTTCAGGGCTCACCTGCGACCAAGAAGAAACTTAAGAGACAAGCACTCTCTGCGCTCTCCTCCTATTTTGCCTCTGAACCACTCCCTAAGTTCACAAGTCGAGTAAAATACCTGGAGATCACCGTTTCGGTGAGCTAGTCGGCGAAAGCCGGCCTAGATAGATTCAAACGTATCCTGAAGAGAGCTAGGTGGGCTCTGAAATAAACCCAGCATATGTCATTGAATGGGAAAACCCGGGTGCGCTTTTGGGGTACATGGGCTATCTCGGGATTAGTCTTTTTCTCAAGAATACGTCCACCAGAGCAAGTCTAAAGTTTCTTAAGCTCCTCGTCTCTCGTTTACCCGACATCGTTAACACCGATTGGATTCTTCGGGGGTGAAAGACCCCAGTGGTTTAATCGGAAAGGCAAGCTGGATTGGTTAGAGTGGGCTCAGATCCCTGTATGTTTGAGGCCATGATAGGAAGAAGAAGACAAAGAAGTTGTTGACATATTTTTCTGTTGACTGACCGTTTCTTTTTTGACGGACTTACTTGTTAAACGACACTTCCAGTTATGTATTTTTTATTAATGAAGTCTGTTTGTTTTAAAATTTGATTAAACAAATATTTTCTTCACTCTCTCCACTAATAAATAAATTATAAATATTTTAAAATTTTATTTACAAATATTTTGTCATATATTTTAACCTCATCAACAGTGGGATCACTGCTGATAAGGTCCACACACGGTGATTGTAGTGTACAGTGATGCTGATAGATTTAAACAACCACACGACGATAATACAAAACCGACTAATAAAGAAAAGCGACTCGTGTAAACAATATTCACAATGGTAAAAAGACAGCTTACGGTTTACTGTCCAGTGAACATTTCGTTTAAGAACAGAATAAAAAATCGGTGTGTGGTGGATTCGAATTGCAAATATTAGTTACCGCCTACACCAAATAGAGAACACATTAATTGTGAAATTTGGTATATAAGCCAAATATAAACCAGCATTTCTTCGACAGGAAGTTCAGCTGAAACAGTAACAGGACCGAAACACGAAATGAAGGCGTGGGCTCAATGCTGATAAGGTTAACCCACGCTGATTGTAGTGTATAGTGATGCTGATAGGAATCAAACAACCACACGAGGATAATATCAAACCGGCCAGGGAAGTAAAATATTGGTTAAATTAAGAATAAGGCTACCTGGATAAATTTGTTCGCTTATTAAATACAAATTATTAGAGTTAAATATATATATATCATCAATCATTAGTTGACTCTTTCTCCGAGAAAAAAGTATTATTTTTGAATTTTCATCAATGCGATTGGCCTCTTCAAAAACTCTTTAGAAAAATTGCTTTCTGAAGAAGCCAATTAAATTATCGAAAATTCAAAAATAATACTATTTTTCTTATTTTTCTTGGAGAGGGAGCCAACTAATGATTACATTATCTCCGAATGCAATTTTAAAAGATATATCATCAATGTATCGAAACATATTTCATATATTTATATAATTTATATTTATTTTCACTTGACTACGCAACGTAGATGTTATTCGCAACGTTAAAAATGTGTCTAAGTTCCTGTTTAAAGAACTTTGCTTCTGTCAGTTCTTTAAACATTGCCAAAGTTTTTATCGAAGTTTTTTGTAAAAGTTCTGACTTTACTATCTTACAATTTGAAGGTATTCTAGCAACGTTTGCTAAACATAACTTCCTGATCTGTGATGCATACCTATAATATATTCATTACTAAAATATGTTGATTAAAATAATGTATTTTGATGTAATCATTTTCTAGTATCTTTCCTGTATTAAACAATTATAGAGTAGATTCAACAAGAGTAGATTAATATTTCCTGTTTCAATTCAAAGTAACATCTCTCTTACCCAAACAACAAATAATGTTGAATACCTTTTCTACTGTACATCCGGCAGGTACTGATACTTCCTTTCGTTTACTTAGCGATTTAATTGTAATTGTCCAAGTAGCCTCCTGTGTATTTTCATTGTCCATTTTTAGATAAACTCTGAAATGCTAAGATAACTAAGACTATAAAAGTAATTATTTAATTTGAAAATATTACCAAACTATATAGTATGTGCTTTTAAAAGGTATACAAGGTGTCATTTTAAAAACAGCTATATAAAGAAATATTATTATTATTATTCATGAACCTTGTTGCTTCAAGAAAAATTACTGTCATGCCTGAATCATTATAAAATTATACTTTATGATAGCGAATATAGAATTTTAATTAATCGATTTAATTTGATTAGATAAATTTTCAATGAGAAGATTTATATAATAAAAATGCACTCGCGTCTACTATATCATTCAAAAAATATCCAAAAGTACGGTTTGCGGAGAGTCGCATTCGCAAAGTCTGTATGCAAGGACAAGCTGCAGATGCCTAGGCCAGACTTATCTTCATCATCAAATGGTATATTGTCTAGAGTAGAAGTCATTGATTTGCTCGGATTTTTTTCTTGCAATGAATTAATCAAATCAGCTAACTGAGTCTACGTATTTAATATAATTATAAAATAAACAAGAGATAATAATGCTAAATCAAAATTTAATAATCTTTAAAATTTAATTATCTTGTCGGCATCTGGTCCTATTCTAACAACACACGAAAATGTCATCAGCAAGAAGAGTCCACTTTCGATTTCTGCAATGCATTCATTAAATCTTGACTTATTACGCTGCTCGTGATATGCACGACCCGAAGTATGGTATCTTCGAAGGTATGGTGATGCAAGATTATTATATACGCATACATCCAAGAAGGACCACACCAGATATTATTTGAAAAAACTAACGCAAGCCACGTCGGATCTCACTTGATCGTACATACATGCTGTTATCATCAAGAAATTATAGGATAGTGAGACAGACTGCAAGCTCGGTTCGATGGTTACATCTCTGCGTACGTTTGACAACTCATCTACAAGAATATTCCTAATTGTGTCATGTCCGATCAATGTTGTTCCTCCGGTACAACATGACAAAGAATGTGAAACTGTTGATCACAAGAACACATCATAGCTATGTTTTCTTGTGACATGTTACATGTCCTACTCAGCCCATTTCTAGTAGTAATCCATACATTTGTCTTGATCCGGCATATTCCGTAGTGACATATTCTATATTCTTCGATATCCCAACCTTCCATGCCTTACATGCAACATATATAGATTGAGTTCTTTCTCCGTTGTTTAGTGTTGTCCAGTAAGGCTAGGAAGAAACTAACTTGCTCTTACATCCTGTAGTGGTGTTAAAAGATCAGCATTAAAATTGCGTGTGCGCAACAGATACTCCATTTACTCTGCAGACTGTGGCAGAAAGCATAATTGTCTAGTGCCCATGTGTATCTTCGATCGTTGATAACTGACATGTAATTATCCAGGTGTCAACTGTGCTTATTACGGTGGCATCAGTGAAAACATTTGTACCACATGGATGACCAATGATAATAGTGCCCTCGATAGTGTTAGTAGTCCAAGATTTCTAAATGCTTCCTTAGATTTTCGATATAATTCGAGTGTACGATAATCACGCATTTCAGATTGTTGACAAAGAAACCATATGATTCCTAACGGATTGTAACCGTCGCTAAACTTTTAGTATACGAGATAGAGTTCAGACAAAACATGCGTCGTTAGCACACCACATCACCAATGAACCACATTTTCTATCACTACTTTAGATATATATTATTAGAGAAATAGAAGACGCAGCAAATGCTACCGTGGCTAAAGAATCTTCATTTATGAAACATCCCTCAGCAGTAATTATGTTATCTTCCACATCCAATATGGAACATTTTTGGCAGCTATTTCTTTGTACTGAGTTAAATGTATAAGTAGTTAATGTTTCGAAATGTCAACTTGGGATTGATTATATTAAAGGCGTTGATTACCACAATTTGTAGAATATATTGTTTATTTAACTTCATGTAGGTTTCTCTAATAGAATGTACAGCAGCCTCTGCCCCTCAGCGCTCCCTGTCACATAATTGGATACAACCCGACATTATTACAAGATCGTTTCTACCGTAGCTAACATTGTATTAGCAATTATACGTCTGTTAACGACACTAATCCTCATAGGACGAACACCGAGTTGTTTATCAAGTAAATCTCTCGACGTCGCCGCGTCCCTTCTTTATCACATTCAAACACCCCTTCCGTTTACACCTTCTCGACACATGGTTTACATCTTTGTTTTGTTGTGGTCATGTAAGCGTGTGCTGGCACGCATTTGCTACCTTAAAATATATCTTTTTTACCGTTGAGTATTGTAATCAATAAATTTTTAATGGGTAACGATATATGTGCCATCATTACTCTTTATTGAACGTTAATCTTTCAAACGACTCTGAAGTTATGCTGGCTGTTTGGGCGTTTTGATCTCCTTATTGTTCGATAGTGCGTTGGTAAGGTGATCAATGAACACTCCATCAATGATAGTGTTGTGTCGAACTCCGCCTTCTTCTCGTTACTATTCGTCTCATCGCTGTCGGCTCTTTATCGTTCATCAACCTTCCTTTCTTAGACAACACTCGCCCCACCTCGCTATCGCTGCGTTCCCGTCATACCCTCTTACTCCACATTCCTAATTACTCCAACAACTACGGCCTCCGATCCTTCCTCGTCGCCGCCTCACTCGCCTGGAATCAACTCCATCTTCGTTCCGTCAAATCTCACTTCTCCCAACCCTCTCTAAACTCCTTGAGCGTCTCGTTCTCCAGCAAGTTAATACATATCTATTTTCCTCTAACTGGTTTCCTCCCTTCCAAGCCGCTTTTCGCTCTAATCACTCTACTGAAATTGCCTGTCTTAGAGTTTATAATGACTTACTCATCTCGCGCGATCATAAATTATGTAGTGTCATAGTTTCTCTTGATCTATCGTCTGCTTTTGACATAGTCGATTACTCGATTCTTCGACATCGCCTTTGTCATGATTATGGCTTCTCTTTACCCACTGTATCATGGTTTTCTTCATATCTATCAAACCGTACATTTCGCGTATATTCTAACTCTTCTCTCTACCATCCTTCAACCATCCCGACCGGTGTTTCACAAGGCTCCGTATTAAGCCCTTTGCTTTCCTCTCTTCTTCTCGGTGACTTGTCTTCGATTTCTCATAAATTTAACTTCCATGTTATGCAATATGCTGATGACATTCTCATCTATGCTCACGCACCTGCTAATCGTATTCATGATCTTAGTGTTTCTGTTTCCAGCTGTCTTGTCTCAATTTCCAATCATCTTTCTTCCCTTCGCCTTTCTCTGAATCTTGATAAATCTAAAATTATGTGGATCCTATCTCGACGCTTCAGCGTAGAACCTCCTTCCGTATCATTAAATTCTACAATTCTTCCTATCGTTGATAATCTCGTTTTCCTAGGCTTTCATTTTGACAACCAACTTTCACTTAAACCTTTCGTTAGTGATAAAGTACGCTCATCTACCTTGATACTCCGCAATCTCCGTCAAGTTCGTAGATTGATCGATTTCCCTTCTTGTATGACTCTCATATCTTCTCTTCTCAAGACTTGATTACTGTCTTAGTCTATTTTCCAACTCACCTAAATCCACTCTTCTTCCTTTACAACGCATCATCAACGCTGCCGTCCGAGTTCTCCTCCGTCTTCGTCGTTTTGATCATACATCCCACTATCTTGTTTCTCTTGATTGGCCTACCATTTATTGTCGTGTTCAAATTCGTCTTCTTATCATTGCTTTTCGCCTTATAACTTCTCATACCCCTTCATTTCTCAACCTTCCTTTTCTCGATAATTCTCGTACTGTGTATTGTGCTCTGCGTTCCCGTAATTCCCTTCTTTTACATGTCCCAAAATACTCTACCTCTTTTGGCTTCTGCTCCATCGTTATGGGTGCTCCTATCTTGTGGAATCAACTGCCTATTCATATCCGCCAATCAACATCTATGCCGTACTTCAAACGCCAAATCCAATTCCATTTCAACAATTAACTAATTATCTGTGACTTTTGATGTTCTTTTTTGTTTGTTAGTGGTCATGTAAGCGTGCATTTTGCACGCATTTGCCACGTTAAATAAATTATTGTATTATTATTAACTCCCTCCCGACGTCCGCCGCGCCCCCTCCTTTATCACATTCAAACA
Organism: Pomphorhynchus laevis; assembly: GCA_012934845.2. Taxonomy (NCBI): domain Eukaryota; kingdom Metazoa; phylum Acanthocephala; class Palaeacanthocephala; order Echinorhynchida; family Pomphorhynchidae; genus Pomphorhynchus; species Pomphorhynchus laevis. Next base: position 78,392 of record WNNJ02002430.1, read on the forward strand.
CCTCCTCCGTTCACACCTTCTCAACACCTGATTTACAGTTTTGTTTTGTTGTGGTCATGTAAGCGTGCGCTGGCACGCATTTGCCACGTTAAAATAAATCATTTTTTACCGTTGAGTATTTTGATCAATAAATTTTTAATGGGTAAAGATATATGTGTCATCATTACTCTTTATTGAACGTTAATCTTTCAAACGACTCTGAAGTTATGCTGGCGGTTTGGGCGTTTTGATCTCCTTATTGTTCCATAGTGCGTTGGTAAGATGATCAATGAACACTACATCAATGATAGTGTTGTGTCGACCGTATTACTGCAGCGACTCAACAATCGTAAGCGGTGTTGCACACTACATCAATGGTATTCAATCTGCTCTATCGTGGAATCATCTGCCCATTCATCTACGCCAATCAACTTCCCTGCAGTGCTTCAAACGACAAATCCGATCCCATTTTAACAATTTATCTGCTTGACTTTTTCATTTTTGTTTGTGGACTTGTAAGCGTACAGCTTGTACGCATTTGCCACATTAAATAAATTTGTATTATTGTTATGCTGACTGTATTATAAAAGCGATTTTATTTTGACATTATTACACAGAGCAGTGATAGTAAGTTACTGTATTGTGTGAGACTTGAAAAAGAAACATTTTTGATTTGACTGTTAATTTGGTTCACAAGCTAACCGGGCATGTCGAAAATCCGCATAACTGATATTGTGCAACCGTACAATGGAAGTTCAGACATAGAAAGCTGGCTTGGCTACGTAAGATTAACGAGTCACTTCATATCAATGTAGCCGAACTCGAGTCTGTAAGTCGAGGAATTAATTCGGCTATCAAATGGGGGTTAACCGATATACTAATACGAACATATTCGTGTACGGTTGCGGCATGGCTCGATTCGATGATCAATAGAACTTATCGAGTAAAGACGAAGAGTGCCGCAGATATGCTTATTAAGCGGCGACTATGTGTCATTCAATGTATGATCGAGGAGTTGAATTTAAGAGTAAGAATTGAATATGTAAATTCAATGCAAAACTTAGCGGATTCTATGACCAGAGTAAATTGGATGGGAAAATTATATACGGCATCGGTGTGTCAAGATGATCATCTGTCACGTTTAAGAGAATTGCATAATTTGGGGCATTTTAGAGTCGAGCGGTCATATGGATTAGCTAGAAAAGTCGATTCAAACGTAAACAGGAAGGATGCGGAATATATAGTTAGATCTTGCAATCAATGTAATACGATCGACCCGCATCCCATTCGGTACGAACATGGAACTTCATGTGATCGGGTATGGCAGCGATTGGCTGTTGATGTTACGCATTATCTTGGAATGATATATTTAACGATTATTGACTGTGGCCCTTCTCGATACGCCGTCTACAGACAAATTAAAGAAGAATCAAGCGAATTAATATGTACTGAATTAAAAATCGTCCTATTAGAGCATGGATTGTCAGATGAGTTATTATTGGATAATGGATGCGCTTTTAGATCCCGACAACTTCGAATCTTATGTGAAAAATGGGGAATATCGTTACGGTTTTGAGCAGCGTACAGACCATGTGGAAATGCTATTATAGAAAGCCATCGAACAATAAACAAAACATCGGAGCGTTGTAAGTGTAGCCTGATTGAAGCCGTTTTTTGGTACTACTTGGCTCCGACTCCTGGATCAGAACCGGAAACATCGCCGGCCGAAAGAGCGTTCGGTTATACCTGGCCGCATCCCAGTAGTAGACGATGCGTATCTAAAGATATTGTCAAATCGGTATACGATGTTGGAGATAATGTGTATGTTAAGCCTTCAAATGCGAAATGTACCACCAGATGGAACAAAGGTGTTATCACGGCGTTGATATCAGAACAGACTGCCGAAGTCGATGGCATTCCGCGACATGTTACAGACATTCGTCCATTTAATCAAGTCGATAAAAACGAGTAACAGAACATGAATAGATCGAAGTATTCGACATCTAGCGACGACGAACAGATGATACACGACACATATAATTAAAAAGATTAGTCATTGGACTGCTACCGACCACAGCCGTAAGACAAAAACGCAACCGAAAAAGACATGAATATCTTAATGCATATTATTGTGAACTGTCGGATGATATATAGACATTGAGATCAGGAGGAGATGTGCTGGCGTTTTGGGCGTTTTGATCTCCTTATTATTGCATAGTGCGTTGGTAAGATGATCAATAAACAATACATTAATGAGTGTTGCGCCGACCGTATTACTGCAGCGACTCAACAATTGTAAGCGGTGTTGCACACTACATTAATGGTATTGTTATGCCGACTGTATTATAAAAGCGATTTTATTTTGACATTATTACATAGAGCAGTGATAGTAAGTTACTGTATTGTGTGAGACTTAAAAAAGAAACATTTTTGATTTAACCGTTAATTTTGTTCACATTTTTAGTTCCAATCTTATAATGCATTAGTAGACAGAAAATCGTTGCCCTCGTCAAGGAAATATTGTACAAGTCTTCTGTATCAGAACCTTTAATAACGTTCATCAAAATACAACAAAAAAATAATAAAGGTGGAACGAGAGACATTCCTTCCGTTCGCTTTATGATTATCCGTAGGATTAGGGGATCAAGCAATAAAATTACTTAAAAACTGTTCTGGTGTCATTTCTCGCCGAATGAACGCAGAATATGCAGAAACACTAATTCGGATCAAGAGAAAAATTCCATTGAAATTGCCCGCTCCGCTTCAGCATGTTTGAGATCCCCGCGCTGAAGCAGGAACGGTGCAGTGCAGTCGGATAGAAATAAATCTCGGCTGCATTTGGAAGATGACTATTATTAAGCGCAGACCCTTATAAATATTTATTATTTTCAAATAAATTTTATTTTATTAAAAAATATTATTAATAAAAAAAGGATTTATTTTAACGTGGCAAATGCGTGCCAGCGCACGCTTACATGATCACAACAAAACAAAACTGTGAATTAGGTGTCGAGAAGGTGTGAACGGAGCAGGTGTTTGAATGTGATAAAGGAGGGAGCGCGGCGGACGTCGAGAGGGAGTTGATTCCAGGCGAGTGAGGCGGCGACGAGGAAGAATCGAAGACCGTAGTTGTTGGAGTAATTAGGAACGTAGAGTAAGAGGGTATGACAGGAACGAAGAGATAGCGAGGTGGGGCGAGTATCGTCTAAGAAAAGAAGGTTGATGAACGATGGGGAGCCGACAGCGATGAGACGAAAAGTAACGAGAAGAAGGCGGAGTTTGATGCGGATGTGGATGGTGGGCCAGGAGAGTTGGGCAAAATATGTGGATGTGTGGTCGAAGCGATGGAGACGAAAGAGCACTCGAACGGCGGTGTTGATTATTCGTTGTAGGGGTAGGATGATGGATTTTGGAGAATTGGCGAAAAGGCTAAGGCAGTAATCGATTTTAGAAAAAAGAAGCGATGAAAGAAGAGACATACAAGAACGGAAGTCGATAAGGGGGCGGATACGGCGGATGTCACGAAGAATTAAGTTAGACGAGCGGACCTTGTCACGGACGAAGGGTTTAAGGGAAAGGTGATCATCGAAATGGAAGCCTAAGAAAGTGAGATTGTGGACTATAGGGATGATCGATGAGGCAAAAGATACAATGGGAGGAGATATGCTTGGTTTACGGGGAAGGATCCACATTATTTTGGACTTTTCGGCGTTTAGAACGAGATGGAGATTGGAGAGACGTTTGTAGATAGAAGAAAGACAGTTGGAGGCAGAAATGTCGATATCGTGTATGCGATGTGCGGGTGCATGAGCATAGATTAGAATGTCATCGGCGTATTGCATGACGTTAAAGGAGTAAGGTTTAATAAATGGAGAGAGATCGCCAAGCAAAAGAGAGAAAAGCAGGGGACCTAGGACTGAACCTTGTGGAACCCCGCAAAAAATAGGGATAGGAGGGGAGGATGATGAATTAGAACAGACGCGAAAGGAACGGTCGGATAGATATGAGGCGAACCAAGCTACGGAGGAGGAAGAAAAGCCGTAATCATAACGAAGGCGAGAAAGGAGGACGGAGTGGTCGACAATGTCGAATGCGGAGGAGAGGTCGAGGGAGATGAGAACACTATATAGAGCCTTGTCTCGAGAAATGAGTAAGTCGTTGTACACTTTTATGCATGCGATTTCTGTCGAGTGATTAGAGCGGAAAGCGGATTGGAAAGGAGGGTACAGATTGGATGAGGAGAGATAAGCGTTGATTTGTATTAAGATGAGGCGTTTTAAGAGCTTTGAAAGAGTAGGAAGTAGTGAAATGGGGCGATAGCTATAAGGAAGGGAGGGGTCGAGCGATTGTTTCTTAAGGAGGGGACGAACGATTGCGGATTTCCAGTGTGAAGGGAAGATACGACTGCGGATGGACGAGTTAAACAAGGTTGTGAGAAATGGGTATATCGATTGAGCATATAGATTTTAATATGTGGGTAGGCAGGGGATCGGCAGGTGAGGTTTTGTTGGGCAAGGACATGAGGACAGATGATACTTCTGTAGGTGATACAGGGAGAAGATGAAAGAGTTCCGGAAGGATGAGAGTAGACTGGGCAGAGTGGGATAGGATGGAGACCGGGGTGTGAGAGAGCAGCGTGGATACTTTAGTTTGGAGAAATGACGAATAATCATTAGCATTGATGTTGCAAGGCGTAGAGGAACGAGCCAGGATTGAGTTAAAAGTATGCCAGAGAGTCTTAGAGTTGAATGAAGTGATGATTTTATGCTGCCAGAAAAAGTTGCATTTGGTACGTAGTAGGTGGAGATGAGACCGGCGAAGAGCAAGATAGGAATCACGGAAAGACGGAGTGATCGAGCGGAAATCGCGTCTGAGAGAGCGGTGATCGACTCGAAAAGCATGGCGGAGTCGACGCTTTGAGAGTAGGCATTTGATGTCAAACCATGGGGCATGGTGCAAGCGACGGTGTGGGTGAGACTTGAAGGGCAAGAGAATATCGAAAGTGGATGTGAGTTCAGAGTCGAAAAGAAAGGCGAGATCGTGAGGAGATATATATAATGATATTATATTCATTATTATGATAATAATGTCATCATATCATACCCATTCAAATACCACGAAAATCGCAAAAATGCAAAATATAATGAACGAATAGTGAAAGTCGAGCAAGCATCCTTTCATCCGATTATATTATCGACCACAGGTGGGATGGGTCCGACAACGAACGCTGTACTGAAACAAATATCAAGTCAGATATCCACTCGCACTCATTCTTCGTACAATAATTTTTATTATTATAAATAATACTGCATTCAACCTTCGATGCTGGTGGTGGATAACTCAATATTAAAATCTACAGAAGGTTTCATACAAGGAGACTCTCTCGCCATGGCAGCATTCGCTGCAGCCTCGATGCCACTAATAGGAAAACTAAAACAAGTAGCTCCAAACGCTAAACACTGTTGGTACGCCGATGATGGAGCGTGCGTGGGCAAACCAAGCGATATAAATAAGGTATGGAAAGAGCTTAACCGAATAGGACACGCGTTTGGATTCATAACCAATCTATCAAAATGTACTGTATTGACAGGCAAAACCTGTAATATTGATTGTCTGGATGAACTCGCGGATGATGGTGTAGATATTCGATGCGATGGAATCAAATACCTTGGGAGCATGATTGGGCTCGAACAATATGTTGAAACCGAGATAATCAACAAAGTAACGAATTGGTCAGGTCAAATAGAAAAGCTAAAACAGATTGCCGATAGAGACGCCTTCGCCGGATACACTTTGCTAATCAAAGCTTTGCTACACAAATTTTCATACATTCTTAAAACATGTGAAGTAGCAGATTGTCTTCTAATACCTTTAAAGAATGCGATACTTCATAATCTTTTGCCGGGAATGCTGGGAATCAACATCCTCGACGATGAGTCAAGTAGAATAGTAGCTTTATCATGCAGATATGGAGGACTTGGTATAGTCGACTATACTCAAGAATGCTATAATGAATACGAGAAATCACGCATGATGTATAGGGCTAGTGTAGATAGAGACCACTCAGAAGTTCCCCTAGAAACGTCTCAGCATAATGTAGTCAAGCAGATAAGAGAAATGAACATAATAAAGTTTAACAGAATGGTGACGGAGATTACTAGTAACTCTAAAAATGATTTAAAGACAATTTTATGGAATGCCAGCATGAAAGGTGCCTACTCGTGGTTAACAGCAGGGTTTGTTGAGGGTTTGTTCATATCCTCCTCAGAATTCCACGACGCGATTTCAATAAGATACGAGTGGAAACCGAATCGCTATTTGGGTGAGTGTGCGTGTGGAGTGTCTCTAACAACAATACACGCACTTTCATGCAAGACAGGCTGTTTCAACTTCATTCGTCACAACAGTGTCGCTAACGAGATTGCTAGATCACTCAAGGAAACCTGTCGACTCGTATGTACAGAACCAGTATTGCTCCCGGTTCCAGACACAGTCATTTTTGAATCTCAAGCCACATCACGGGACAGAGAGGCAAGATCAGACATAAGATGTACTGGCCTCTTCGGGAATCTGACATAGCGGTCCTTTATGGACGTATGCGTTTTCAACAACCTAGCGCCGTCTTATTCCTTGGATACAATGAAGGATCCCTTCAAGTACCATGAATATTGGAAGCAGACAAAATATACAGAGCGGATTGCGAAAATAGAAAATGCTTCGTTTCACCCGTTGATTTTCTCAACTGTTGGTGGTATTGGAAAGATAGCGGACTCGATACTTAAGCGCATATCTTCACTTAAAGCGAGCAACAACAACCTTTCATATCCCGATTTGATCCGTCAAGAAAGATCCAGGATTTCACTGCTTATTATTAAATCCACATCGATGGCTATGCGAAACAGGTATCAAGAACCAGGAACTCTAATTCACGATAAGGACGCACCACTCTAAGTCGATTTGTACGATCAACTCCCTTTGAACTAAAAATTCAGATTTTGAATTGCCACTTTGGACTCATTAGAGGGTAACCTTTAAGCTGTCTTATTTTTGAATAATTTATATTATTTCAAAAAAAATATTACATTAATATAGGTTCCCGCAAATGGCCTTTATTTACAATTTTAAAGAAAAAAAAACCTCACCAAGCCAGTTTTAATATTCAAAAAGTCACTAAATTATTTTTCATTGATTAAACATAAATCCCTTTGAGGACGATGTATAGCTGATCGAGCTCCACGGACACATCGAGAAGTCATCTTTGCAAGGATAACGCTGATGCCACTACGTAATCTTCGTACAATAATTATAATAATACAAATTTATTTAATGTGGCAAATGCGTACAAGCTGTACTCTTACAAGTCCACAAACAAAAATGGAAATGTCAAGCAGATAAAAAGGTTCGTATACAATGATTGTATACGAACCTTACGATCAAGGATCTCAACCCTTATTGCAAAGGCTGTTTCAATGTCAATAAGGATGAAACCTTACACATGTCAGAAAGCAGACATGTCAGAAAGCAACAACAAATGATCACACAAAATCACAAATAACGTTTTAAGCTTAATAGTGATAACAATATAAGAGCCCATTTGCGGGTAACCCGTAAATTGTAATTGTCTGTTATCAATAATAAATTTTGATATTTAAAAAAATAAAAAAAAATTATAATGTCATTCTTATAAAGAATGACATTCTTTCTTTGTAAGAATGACATTCTTACAGAGAAAAACCGTTTAAAGACGGTTTTTTTATTCTTACAAAGAAGAACATAAGAATAAAAACAAAAGTAAACAGAAGTAAGAAAGAAGTAAGAAAAACAACTGATTAAAAGCTGCTACCGAAAAATGATTTGCGGAAACCCAAACGATGTGGCATTTTTTTGTGGGTGCAATGGGCAAAGTGCTAAATGCAAGTCTTGCAAATGTGTTAAGGCAGACAAAGTTTGTTTTAACTGCAGAGCTTCAAACTGCACAAACCACAAGCTGTTAAATTCAGATCAGGCTCAAAGTAATTCGTCAAAATTAATATCTCCCTCAACTGCCGAGCTGAGAATAAACGAAGTGTCGAGCATTAAATCTTTCACTTCACTACCTTGGATTACCCAAATAAATACTATATTTAATGAAATCATACATTGGAGGCCAAATTTATGGCACCTCCCTAGATGCAATGCCACATATTCTTTTGTTGATTTAATCACAACATATTACGACGCTGCTACGGAATCAACTGAGATAAATACCAATCTACAATCGGTCACAGTACTCTGTCAAATTGTTCTTCAAAAAAGTCAATCTTTAAAAACTAAAACCATTAGGAAAACTGTTGAACGAAGATTAATGGTGTGAAAAGAAAACAGATTTAACGACCTCTTAATTGAATCTCGTTTACTCCAAAAAATACGTATGTCGGATGCAAATAAAAAGGAATCACAATAAAAGTTGGATCGGTCAATTCAGTTCCATGATGAATCACGGTAAAATAAAAGCTGCAATGCGGTTCATTGGAGAAGAAAATTTAGAATGTCGCAGCCCATTGAAACTGAACGACTTGGTTGATAATAAGAGCGTACGTGAGAAGCTTGTTGAACTCTATCCTATCGAAGGTCTGTTAGATGAGGATTTCATACTGGGTAGTCCTATGACAAGCATGGTAGAACATCATCCTATACGCTTTCAAAATATTTCTGCTGGTGATATATCTCAAGCGGCCCGTCGTACACATGGGTCGGCCGGCCCTTCAGGTACTTACGCAAAAATGTGGCAAGATATGATATGTTCTTTCGGTCCTACGTCAACACGCCTAGCATCTAGTCTTACTGATTTTACTATAAAGATCGCTTCCGAAAACATCGATTCAAATCAACTTTTAGCATTTACAGTGAGTAGATTAATACCGCTTGATAACTCACCTGGGATAAGACCGATAGGTATTGGTGAGGTGACTAGACGAATCATTGGTAAAGTTTTAGCAGGCATTATAAACAACGATTTGCAAATGGTGTGGAGTCGATCAGAGCTGTGCAGGACAACGTTGTGGATTAGAAGGGGCTATCCATTCTATTCGAGAGTCATTTAATGAAAATGACGAATTTGCAATTTTACAAATTGATGCCAGCAATGCCTTTAATAGAGTAAACAGACAGCTCACATTATAAAACATTGAAAATATCTGTCCTAGTTTATCCACAGTGTTACACAATATCTATGGAAGTCACAGTTTTTTATGTGTTAATGACGACATAATCACATCTAAAGACGGTTTCACTCAAGGTGACCCTTTGGCTATGATTGCATATGCTGCTGCATCAATATCGCTCATTGATGCCCTAAAAAAGAAGGTACCTACTGTTATTTATAGGTGGTACGCGGATGATGGTACCTGTGTTGGTTCACTTAATGATTTGAAACACGTATGGAAATTGATCAAAGAAATAGGCTTGAAATATGGATATTACGTAAAAGAAGAAAAATGTAACCTCCTGATACATCTAGCAGCAAATGTGACGCCTTGAAAATATTCAGCACAGTTCGCCTTAAAATTCAAGAAGACGGATTAAATGTTCTCGGTTCGCCTATAGGTAGTTCTCAATACTGTGCTAACTTTGTAAAAATAAAGATGGAAAGTTGGTGCACTATTCTCACCCACCTAATAATTGTAGCTGATGTAAATCCTCACGTAGATTACAATGCACTTTCCAAATCACTGCAGTTCAAATGGACTCACCTACAACGCACGTGTAAATTATTATTATTAATACAGGTACAATTATTGTATATATTGTACCTGGTATGAGTTTAAACTATCTTGATACCTATTAACTACTTACAATAATACTTACACGTTAGTAAAAGTATTGGTTATTAAAGTTCTTACAATATAATAACATACAGTAGAATTACAACGAGAAGATAACAAACAGAAGCAAATCGACTTTTTCATTAATCGACTAAAACAACAAACTTAACAACACCTTTAAAAATTACAATTCTGAAGCAAATCACATTTGGTTTAACGTATGGTTCGCGGACAACCATCAGATAAGCACTTGTGTTGCAATTGCAACGGCCCCGCTGCCGTCTGCAAAGGTTGCCGCTGCGCTAAGTCAAACAAGATATGCTTTAACTGCCGCGCACCGAGATGCAGAAACAAAACCTCTAATATCGACGCTACAATTCAATCCAACACGCAACTTGATAATCAACCGACGGATGCTTGTCAGAATGACTTTCTCAACGAGGAAATACCCAGCACCCCTAAATCAATGACCGACTTATTTAACGCAGTAATTCATTGGAGACCTAACCTAATAGAATTGCCACTTTGTTCCGCCAGTCACAAAATAGTCGAGATCCTGGCCAATTTATATGGGGAATCCTCAGAAGCCCATGCCGACACTCGGACACTACTACAGAAAACAACGGTCTTCTCTCACTGTATTTTGCAAAGAATACCATCTAGAAAAATCTCGCTGATTCGCAAGACTCTCGAGCGAAGATTAGTCAGTTGGCAAAATAAAGATTACGAAACTCTTTATAACGAAGCTTTGTATCTGCAGAGTAATTTCGGATCCCGCAAGCCTCTTCCACCGAGAAGCTGGGTTAAACGTTATCAAGGCCTAGTAACAAAGGGCCAAATAAGAGCCAGCTCGACTGTGCTAGAAGACACGATTGAAACAAAAGCCCTGCATCCACAACATATCATTGATGGCACTTCAGTAATATCAATGCTTCAAGACTTACACCCCGAGGCACATCAAGCTGATCCAGATACCCTCTTGACTACCCCGTTCCCTGGATCCAAAGTACATCATCTCAGCCGGTTCTATGCTCTGGACGAAACACACATTATCAGATCGAGTAAAAAAACCAAAGGAAGCTCGGGTCCGTCCGGAATTGATGCTCGCTTATGGCTTCACATGCTGACAGATTTTGATTCGAATTCACTCAGCCTAGCCAAAGCACTTGCCAAATTCGCTATCTTCGTCGCAACAGAACCACTCACTCCAGGAACTTTAGATGCTTTCACCGCTTGCCGTCTGGTTGCTTTAGAGAAAAAGTCAGGAGGAATCCGCCCCATAGGTATTTGCAATACTGTCAGACGCATTATAAGCCGGGCCATTCTAGATATTGTTCGCAATGACATTCAGGACGCTGCTGGGTCCGTTCAATTGGGGGCTTCTCAAAAAGGCGGTATCGAAGTCGCCATCATCACACTTAGAGATGAGTTTAACCGTCACGACGACCGCTGTATTTTGTCAATCGATGCTTCAAATGCTTTCAACCGAACAAACAGAGCGGTGGCATTACACAACATAGATTTCGTATGCCCGTCGCTTTCTCGGGCTCTTCGTAATGTCTACGCAAACCCTGCACAACTCATTGTGGGAAGTCAAAGCTTATACTCCACCGAAGGTTTCACCCAGGGCGATCCTTTTGCGATGGCTGGCTTCGCCCTGACCTCTCTCCCTTTGATAAAAGCAATTCAACGCAAAGTTCCGTCGGTCTTCCAAAAATGGTATGCAGATGACGCCAACTTTATTGGGACCACTGACGTTTTGAAACAGGTATGGGAAGTGCTTCATACCGATGGACCAAAGTATGGCTATTTCGTAAACACTCTTAAGTCTCACCTCCTATCACACCTTCATATTGATCAATCGAACCTCCCCGACCCCGAAATAAAAACTTCCACCGATGGAATCATCATTCTTGGCAGTCCAGTCGGGTCCAACGATTTTGTAAATGCAGCAACCGCAAAACTTCTGTCTACATGGACCACAATGCTGCAACGTCTCGATTATGTTGCCAAGGTAGATCCGCATGTCGCTTTTGCAGGATTAATCAACTCCGTCCAATTTAAGTGGACACACATAATGCGCACCTGCGACTGTTCAGCTACTATCTGGTCGGATCTGTCACACACCTTAATCACACAGCTTCTCCCAAACTTCGTGTCCTGGGACCTCGATGAAGACTGGAAGTCAATATTGTGCTCTCCTTTAAAATTTGGAGGTATTGGTATCGCGAACCCTGCAACCATAGCCACACTTGAACGCAAATCCTCAAACATGCTAATTTCAACCTATAATTCTGGTTCAGGTGGCGATAGCCTAAGAGAGAGGCAGAAAACTATGCTTAGCGAAATCAAGACACTACGATCACTATCTCACCAAGAACGCCTCTCTAAAATTCCGATCTTAGCGATACCCGCAACCAGTAATCTGATCGCGCATGCTGCTCGCAGTGGAGCTTCTTCGTGGTTAAGTGCGCTTCCGCTCAAGCATGAAAATTTTTATCTTTCTTCTAACGAATTCAGGGATGCTTTGAACGCAAGGTATGGACATACTGATCCTAAGATTGTAGTTAGCAACTGCATTTGCGGCACTCGAGTCAGTGTGGCTCATTCCTTATCATGTAGACGAGGTGCTTTGCCTTCGATCCGGCATAATGCAGTCCGCGACATCATCTCACACTATCTTAGCCGCATATCTCACGGCGTAGCTTGCGAACCTCAGCTAACCGAGGTTCCTGAAAATATTACTTTCGAACGAACAACAACCCGTGATCCAAGCGCGCGTCTTGACATAGTTTGTTCCGGGCTACACGGTAGTCGATTTGAGCGAACATTTTTTGATGTTAATGTATTTGCTGCACCTGCTCAATCGAACATATCAAGGAAGCCTGAGTCTGTTTTCGAATACAACGAGAGTCGCAAGAAAGCCAAATACAGTGAACGGATTGCGCTAGTTGAACGAGGGTATTTCATACCTCTTATTTTCTCCACTTCGGGAGGAATGGGCATAGAAGCGGAAAGATTAATCAAAACCACGGCTTCAAAACTGACGCATCGGTCAACGCGTTCTTATCCTGATCTAGCCATAAAGATGAAACGAGACATCAGTTTTGAAATCGCACGATCAGTTTCCGCATGCTTACGCTCGCCACGTTCCAGCTGTTCCAAACCTATTAGTCTTATGACAACCCACCACAGCGAGTTTTGCGCTGTGCTCGAAGTCTAATTATGTCTTTTTCACTATGTCTGCGAATGCGCGATCAAGTAGAAGACATCCAATCTTTCCAGACAATAAATCTCATTTATAGGCCCGTTTACGGGAACCTAATTTCTGTAAAATTTACTTTTCTTTTTCAATAAAGTTATTATTCTTAAAAAAAATTAATACAGGTCACCTTAATATAAGTCTTGGTTATTGAAACTCTTACAATAAAATAACATACAATAAATAACATACAAGATTAATATACACAACGAAATATCCCGTTGTGGTTTACCAGTAAATACAGTGACAACCATCGACGACTGGTAAACACAAACACTTACCAACACATTACGAAGCCGCCTGAGAGCGCATTACGAAAACGCCTGTGAGCGCATTACGAAAACGCCTGTGAGCGCTGAAATCGTCTGAGATCGCTGTTACAAAGTCGATAACTATTATATACCCAGCAAAGAAAAACGAGACAACAAATCGATTTTTTTATAGTCAACAACTTTATTTCGCCAATACAACCACGATGCTTTAAGGTCACTGAATTAGTAAGGAAGGGTAAATGTATTCAATCACGTTTAAAGGTATCCCAGTCACGATACGATTCTAAGCTCAATTGGAAGTCGCTGTTCGTGAAATCATTAATGTCAGGTAATCTTACTTCTGCAGTAAGAATCCTGGAAAACGGTTCTGTCAATAAAACTTTGAGTCCAAATGATTATATCGGCAACGAATCGGTTAAGTCTATTCTTGAAGCGAAGCATCCACATGCAGCTGTAATTAGTGAGGACGCCTTATTATCGGAGATCGACATGGAATGTGATAACTTTCATCCCTCCTTTTTCGATACGATAGATGCAGCTGCAATTCAACTTAGTGCTAAGCGCACTACAGGCGCTGCGGGTCCATGTAAGTATGGTGTTGGCGCGATGTAGCAAGTCTGCCTTTCTCAATGGGAGGTTTGGGGATATCAAATCTATATGAGAATACCAAATCTGAATGGGAATATTCTTCTTTGCTATGTAAGCCCTTATTTGAGTTAGGTCTCGGAGGCGACATTGATACCATCCAGAAACAGTCAATAGTTGAAATTAGAAAACTAAAGAATCTCCGGGCTGCCGAAAACTTTTCGTCACTGTTAAATACAGTGGACGACTGCAAACAGGTAATTTTAAAGCATGCCGCTCGAAAGGGCGCATCAACGTGGCTATCTGCTCGTCCTAGTGATGATTTTAAGTTTCGCTTAAGCAATCAAGAATTTTCCGATGGTCTCTCTGTCAGATATGGGTGGCAAATTTTAAATACTTCAGGCAAATGTGTATGTGGGGAAGTTCTTAGTGTTGTTCATTCATTATCTTGCAAATGCGGAGGGAAATCAATAGTAAGGCACAATGTGATCAGAGACATTTTCGCCAAATTAACTTCAGAGGTGTGTTCATCAACTACAACTGAGCCATTGCTTTCTCCCGTTGATCCAACTATTCAATTCGATTCTTCTTCCACTACACTAGATCGCAATGCACGTCTTGACGTCTTGTGTTCGGGGTTGTTTGGCGTCCCGTCTGAGCGGTCCTACCTGGACATTTCTGTATTCAATACACATGCTTGTTCCTATGCCACAATGACTCCACGATCAGCGTTCAGTTATAACGAGAATCGGAAAAAGGCTAAGTACTCCGAACGGATATCCAAGATCAAAAGAGCAGCTTTTATACCAGTTATTTTGTCAATACAAGGTGGATTAGGGGATGAGGCAGAACAGTTGGTAAAACGCTTAGCAAAAGACGTAGCGGTGAGAAGAGAGTGCCGTTACAGTGACGTGATTAGCCGATTCAGACGTTCCATTGGAATAGCTCTCGTGCGGGCTAGCTTATGGTGTCTCAGATAAATTTTTTCATTGTTACTTTTGTTATGATTTTGCAGTGTCTTTGTCAAATAAATTCGTTTTTTCGTTAAAAAAAATTAATACAGGTCATAGCTTGATAAAAGTTGTTGATTAAAGTTACTTACAATATAATAACATACATTCTATACACAAATCACAATTACAACATCTTACAACCCTCAATCAACCATCGTGGATTAAAGCAAAGTGTAGAGTGCAGCCATCAAAATTACAATTATTAATACAATCGTACTACTAGTTAAATTTAGTCAGATTAAACCATCTTGATATTTAACTGCATACACTAATTACAATTACAATGCCTCGAGGGAAACCTTCGACGCAAATTCTTTGTTGCACGTGCAATGGACCTGCCGCAAAATGCAAGGGCTGTCGATGTGCGAAGAATCGTACTACATGCACCAACTGCAGAGCCAACGACTGTGGTAATCGTTCCCAAGTATCACGTAGCCACTCTCAAGTACCGAACACCGAAGTTAATGCCGAACAACATGAGGACAAGTATCTTAGCACGCAAAAAAAAATCGAACACCTTACCGACTCGCTCGACAATATATGAAGTGGTTTGTCAATGGAGACCCAACCACTTGTGTCTGCCCCTGTGTAACGCTAGTAATCAGTTCGTAAGAATCTTGGCAGGTTTTTACTCGAAAGCAGCAAATTCGGAGCATTTGGATGTCCTAAAAGACGCTACTGTATTCTCACAACTTATCCTTCAAAAAATACGAACAAGAAAGATCTTAGCGATTCGGAAAACGATTGAACGTCGACTGAAACTTTGGTCGGAATCCAAAGTGGATGAATTATTTGAAGAGGCAATGTATTTGCAACAAAACGTAATCTCAAATAGTCCACCACTGACTGCTGTAGATTGGAAAAGAAGCTACATAAATTTGATGACTGCAGGTAAACTCGCGGCAGGATCTGTTACATTGTCAGGGGAACTGGTGGCCGGTCTGCTGTCTCATAGCGACATCGTAGATGGTAAATCGGTAAAGCAATTATTACAGGAATTACACCCAAAGGCCGAACCAATTAATGAAGAAGCCCTACTAACAGTTCCAATCACAACACGTAATCACCACCCGGTTCGTTTTTTAGAGATCAACGAAGATCACATTATCAATGCTTGTCGACGAACTCATAGAAGTGCAGGACCTTCAGGGGTCGATGCACAATCCTGGCGAAGATTCCTTACATGTTTTGGAATAGACTCTCGCAATTTGGCACGTTCCCTCGCTGACCTAGCCATCAGTATTGCGAGTAAAAATTTACCTATGGGTTCACTAGACGCGTTTACTGGGTGTAGACTCGTCGCAATTTGGAAACAAACAGGTGGAATTAGACCGATAGGAATTTGTGAAGTCTCGAGACGAATCATCTGCCGCACGTTATTGAGTATAATCAAAATGGATCTGATGGAGGCTGCAGGTGTTCTCCAATTAGCTGCATCTCAGAAATCTGGAATTGAATATGCTGTGCGATCATTACGAGACGCCTATTTTATGAACAGTGATCAATGCCTGCTTGCTGTCGATGCTTCTAACGCATTTAACACCATCAATCGAGCTACCGCACTCCATAACATCAATTACACTAGTCCAGCGCTTACATTAGCCTGCAGAATGTTTATAAATCACCAGCAAATTCTCTATTTAGGTGGAGATACAATATTCTCGTTGGAGGGATTTACTCAGGGAGATCCCTTAACAATGCCTGCGTATGCTATGTCCACTCTACCACTCATCGATTACATCCAGCGAAATGTTCCTCGAATTGTTCAAAGGTGGTACGCCGATGACTCAAACTTTGTCGGCAGCAGTGAAGACATCCAAAAGGTCTGGGATATTCTCACAAACAAGGGTCCCGTTTATGGATACCATGTGAATGACTCCAAAACAAAGATGCTATCTCACAAACGGATCGATATACCTTCATCCCGGCTGGAGTATCAAATTACACTACCGGGTTGATAACATTTAGAGTGCCCATTGGCACTGAAATATTCGTTTCTGAGCACACCACCGAAAGATGTAACGCATGGTATCTGTCGTCGATCGACTAAAGGAGGTAGCCCTAATTGATCCACACGTTGCATTCACTGGTTTGGTTCATTCAGTGCAGTTCAGATGGACACATTACCTCTGGCTGATTGAGTGCAGACCAGAAAGCTTGTTGAATCTGCACAATGCGATCTTTCAGTCACTCGTACCAGTCCTTACTAAATTTCCGCTCGACGCGAATTGGATCACAATTATTTCTTCGCCGCTAAGGCTAGGAGGCCTTGGTATCTTTGATCCCTGCTTTAACAATCAAGTTGAGTTCCAGGGATCTTTAGAAATGTGTAAAGCGTTTGATTGCGCTGACAGCGCTGAGCAACTTTATGAACTGCAAAATTCGATCTCAGCAGGTATATCTAATAAAAGAAAAATCATATTAAATGAGAGGCTTGCAGCGATAACTAAGTCACTGGAGCCCGGAATTGCCAATTCAATATCACATGCTGCAACTAACGGAGCGTCCTCCTGGATCAGCTCCCTGCCACTTAAGACGGAGAGGTTTCACCTCAGTCCTTTGGAATTCATCGATGCTCTACGCTGCCGATATGGATGGTCAACCCTGACCGAAGAACGACAGTGCGTCTGTGGAGAGTTAATAGGTGTTGGTCATGCACTCTCTTGCGCCAGAGGAGGCTTACCGACAATCAGACATAAGCAATCAGGGGCATAATTGCCCAAGAATTAACAGAAGTATGTCACAGTGTGGGAATCGAACCTCGTCTTTCTCAAATCCCCGAGTCTATGTCCTTTCAATCTTCTTGCACCACAAGAGATGTACAAGCAAGACTAGATATTGTATGTTCCGGATTGCATGCGGAACGATATGAGCGGACGTTCTGTGACGTCACGATTTTTTCAACACTTGCTCAATCTTACGCAAATCGTAGTGCCCGTTCCGCCTTCGAGTTCAACGAAAAACGCAAGATTTCAAAATACGGGGAGCGAATCGAACTGGTAGATCATGGTAGTTTTATGCCCCTTGTTTTTTCCACATCAGCGGGCATGGGTGCAAGTACAGTATCGCTGTTGCGGTCAATCTCTCGCTAGAAATCCGAGGCACATCCACAGTATGACGCGGATAATCTCATTCGCTTGAAGAGACGTATTGCCTTCTCAATCATGCGTTCATGCTCGGCCTCGCTTCGGGCTCCTAGATCTAGCCGTTCATTTCCGGCAACACCGTTTACGGAAGCATGACATTTAAACTCTTCGATTTTGTAATAATAAATTTTCTTTCTTTAAAAAATACAGGTCAAAGCCATAAGGCTGTTTTGACCGCTCACATAAAAAACAAATAAATACAAAAAATCGAAAAAAATCGTTCAGTATATATCAGAACCATAGGTACTGCAGCAACAACCATTCGTTCTCATTTCGAATCCAGTTCTTTATATTGGATTTAAATTCATTGATTGTATGCACCGCAACGACATCAACTGGAAGACGATTCCAAATATTCACCGCTCGATTATACAGTCGGAAATGACGAGGGTATTTTCCGTGCTCATGTACTACTAGTACTTTCGAGTGCCCTCTACGTCCATCCCGTTCATTGAGTTCAACTCTATTTGCTGGAAAATTTTCATCTTTATTAACTAGTCGATACATAGCTAGAAGGTCGAAAAGAAACAACCTTTCACGCACTGTCGGCATATTCAAACTTTTTATTCGTGCCACATAGGGAAGATATCGTACCTGAGGACATAATTTCGTAAACCGTCGAAGTATGCGATCTAATTGATCAAGTTCTGTACGCGTACACGGAAAGACTACTGGCGACACATATTCTAATATCGGTCTTATAAGAGCATTATGTAAACGCACAACACAAACGGGAGATAAATCTTTAAGCAATTTTTGACAATATAGGCCATTCTTCTTGCTGCGTTACAAATCCTATCAGTGTTAGCACGTGTTTTCAGATTGTTTTGAACAATTATACCAAGATCGAGAATGGACTGCGTGGAAACAACAAACTCATCGCCAATAAAATATTCTTGACTCACATTGCTATGACCTAATCTCATATGTGCACACTCTTTAATATTAAATAAAATTCCAGTGTTTAAAGACCATCGATGAACAATGTTTAGGATATTTTGAAAGTCATTTCGATCCTTGTTGGTTTTAATCAATTTCCATACCTTTACATCGTCGGCAAAAGCTAAAACACTACAATCATCAATTAAATCTAGTAGCTGATTTATAAATATGTTAAACAACAAGGGTCCTAAGACTGATTGATCCCTGTGGTACTCCTGAGGTGATAGGACGATAAGACGATAGGCATTGACCTACACGAACAGCAAAGGATCTATCTTTAAGAAAATCTTGAATCCAGCTTATAATGGAGCGATTGACTTTATAAGACTCAAGGGTGGAAATTAGCATTTTGTGGGGCACCCTATCAAAAGCCCGACTAAAGTCAAGAAATATTACGTCGATACAGTACCCGTTAGCAACATGTCCAACCCAATCTTCGCGAGCATGTAATAAGTTTGTAAGACATGAACGCCGAGGGCGAAATCCATGCTGTGCATTATTGAGAATTCTCAGCGAACTCAAATGATCATATATGCGTCTGTTTAGTATGCGCTCAA
Source organism: Pomphorhynchus laevis (assembly GCA_012934845.2). NCBI lineage: Eukaryota > Metazoa > Acanthocephala > Palaeacanthocephala > Echinorhynchida > Pomphorhynchidae > Pomphorhynchus > Pomphorhynchus laevis. The sequence continues at coordinate 97,951 of WNNJ02002430.1, forward strand.
TCACTTTGCATACAACACTAGTTAGACTTATTGCCCTATAGTTATTCGGATCATCTTTTTCACCATTTTTATAAATTGGTACTACAATCGCTTTTTTCCAAGCAGAAGGTAACTTCGAAATGCACAAGCTCAGCTCAAATATGGAGGCTAATGGCTCAGCCAGAACAGGAGCAAGTAACTTAAGAAATTGGGGGTGAATATCATCGGGGCCTGCCGCTGATGATCTAGATAACCTAGCCAATTCAATAAAAACCTCATGCTGTTATCGTTAAAACTGGAGAACCAATTTCTACCTGTTGTGATGCTGCATCTCCACATATGCTAGAGAAAGCATCTGGTGTCAGCTCAAAAGCGGATGCAAACAATTCTGCCATGCTGTCTGGCGATGTCACTCGAGTGTTACCGTCTCTTAAAGATGAAATAGCTGGTAGCAGAGCTCTAGATCCTTTCACATAAGCCCAAAATTTTTTTGGTTCTGTATCAATTTGAAAAGCTAATTGATCTTCAAAACTTTGCCTTTTTGTAATCTTAAGGCGATTGACGAAATTTCGGAACATTGTATACCGCTTTTTAAAATTATTCTGATGACGGCTAAGTTCAAATAGACGATTCATATGTTTGAGAGCATATCGCAATTCAGTGTCAAACCAAGGAGAGTATTTAGCTTTACTTTTTGGTACTCTACGGAGTGGTGCAAACTTATCTGCAAGAGCTACTAAACCTGATTCAATAACATGCCACCTTACTTCAATGCCTTCACTAGCACAGTTGAATGATGTTCTTAGTGCCGCCTCTCGTAATGAGTCTTCATCAATTTGTTGCCAAGATCTTTTCGACACTATCAAATTTTCCAGTTTTGGGATCATACACCTAGAAAAATAATTGAATAAGATCATGCAATGATCGCTCAATCCAATAGGACTCTGATAGCTCATATTACCCACACTTGTAATTAATTTGGAAAATACCAAATCTAGACAAGATTCCTGGTTTTGCGCGAATCTGGTGGGCGACTGCACATGTTGCTCTAACATGAGATCATGTGTAAAAAAATTCCACAAATCCACATCTGACTTGGACGAACTACTATCCAAAACAATTCCCGATGTGAACAGCTGAGGGTATATTAAAATCGCCAACTAGTAGATATTCTTCAAGCTCAGAACATTGACTAATTAGTGTAGAGAATTCATGACTCAATATGGATGATTGCGGCGACCTGTAGCACACGGCAATACCTAAGGGACCTCCGAAGTGTGAAACAATGACTGAGAGAAACACACACGTGCCCAGTTCATTTTTAAAATTACGAGTGGAAGTAATGTTTAAGGATGTCGATATATATAGCGCAACACCTCCACCCTTCCGAGACTCTCTATCAGCTCTCACCAAATTATATCCCATAATAGCAATTAAACCATCGGGGATATCACGATGCAGCCATGTTTCAGTGAGAGCCAGGATTGCTGGTTTATTTAAGATGACCCATGCCTTAAGTTCATCAAATTTTGGTAAAATACTTCTTAAATTAGTATAGGCGACACTAATACCAGAAACAGAGGGTAATTGAGTAGTAATGTTGGATGTGATATCAATGTGCGCTAGATTTCCTAATTGTAAAATGGAATCCCTTGAAGAACTCTCCAAACTCACCAACGCACGAATGGTCGCCGACGAACTACTCGAAAATTTCTTATCATTAGATCAGTCTCTCTATTCGATCTTCTAAATACTAGATTAGCACGAGCATTATTAAGCAACAATCTTTCCTCAACCGAGAGATCTTTAAAAAATTTTTGTCGTCTTAACTTTCAAGCGATAACCTCTAGCTAAAACTGCTCTTGTATTATCTGCAGAATCAAATACTACTTTAAGTAATCGTGGTTTATGCTGTGCTTTTTTACCAAGACGAAATAAGCTTTTGACATTGAGACTACGCGCAATATCCTCTTCACCCTGAACGAATATATCCGAAAAGACCTTACGAATAGAAACTACGTCATCATCCACACGGGTCTAAACAATGTATGCAGAAGATTCAGTGATGTTAGCAAAAATTACGCAATTATTTCTGTTTCTATCACGATTCCTAATATTGATAATTTCAACAAATGTCTTATCCGTCAAATCCTTGGATTTCAGTTCATTTTCATTTCCGACTGCCACATCATCGCACACTCTATCATCGTATCTTGTCTGCGTTCTACTTAAAGGCTGCTTCAATACATTCTTTGGTCGAACAGGAGTAGAAATCAATATATTGTGGTTCTTAGTACTGTGTTCCGCGAATATGTCAGATAAAGGTGAAGGCCATTTAGGAATATTCGCAGGTGTAACTTTATCCTTGTCGGTTGCCATCACAGTGCTGTCATTGATATTTCTTCTTTGTTTATACACCGTCTGTGAATGTTTATGTCCTCGTGTCCAAATGCGAGTCGAACTTGAAGCATCTATTACGTCTGGTTCCTTATTTGAATTGACGTGTAACGACATCGGCGTAGTGATTTTGCTCTGGCATATGCTAGATTCTTTGTCAATAATTTGTTCTTGAAACCTACGTGTCTTTAAGTTAAAATGAGCATTGTCCGTTGGTGATGTCAATGAACTACAAAATATGATTGACGCAGTACAAAAACCACATATGAATTTTCTTCTACTCAATGTATCAGCATCTTTATGTGGTACAGTTACTGTAGTCCAGACATTGCAGCCATCACCATTACATCCTACTTGTCTTGATATGAATTCAGGAATGTCGTTTCCCTTAGTCTGCCCATAATTGTAATTGTATATGGTTATTGTGTATTTATGCGATTTTCTTCCAATATAGAAATATTGTTCCAATATAGATATACTTCCGTTGAAGTAATCGTTAAAGTAATCGTTGTAATCGATGTAATCGATGTAATTGTTGTAAACGTTGAAATCGTAGTAATCGTAGTAATATAGTGTTGAAGTAATCGTAACACCGAGTATCTGTTATTGTATTTACTTTAGATCTTGTAAGATTTTTAATAACAAAGACTTTTTACTTTTTTTAAATCATCATTGAACGGATACAAAGAGCTATAAGCGATGATATTTAACGAACTCATCCCTCATCTTGTGGGTCAGGAAAATATTGACGAGATTACTCGCGGTTATGTATATTCCCTTCAGATTTGGAGGAATTGGAGTAAACGATCCGAACGGATCCCCTGAATTGGATTACGAGCGGTCGCTTCAAATGTAGGCCTCTTTTAGACGGATTAACTGGGGATCAATTTTAGATTGCCCAAGATGAAGTTGCATTATCTATACGAATAGCAAAAGACAGTTTATTTAAAACGTCACTTGATCATTTATGCAAAGATAATCCAGAATTACGACTGAAGTTGAAATATGCATCAGAAAAAGGAGCATCTTCTTGTTTATCTGCTAAACAAATGAAATCCCATGACCGAGTATTGTCAAAAATTAAATTTTAAGATGCGTTGACAGTGCGCTACAATTGGAAGCCCCAAGATAAACCTCGTACATGTGTATGCAAGCAGCGCTTCTCAGTTAAACACGCTCTCGCTTGTCAAACCGGTGGACTAACGATTATAAGACATAACATTGTCCGAGACTTCTTAGCAAAAGAGCAAAATGACGTTGCTTGCACAGTAGTGACTAAACCGCAACTAAGCGCAGTGCCTGACAATTATGTATTTGAGAACAACACGATTACAAGACAACAAAGTGCCCGTCTTGAGGTAGCTTGCAACGGTTTATTTGGCGATAGGACTGCGCGATCTTTAATAGATGTTTGCTTGTTCAACCACTTAGCACCGTATAAGAAAATCTCAAAATATGGCGAACGTGTTACATGTATCGAAAGAACACAGTTTTTTCTATTTGTCGTGTCGTCACTTGGAATTATAAACAAATACGCTGAAATTATTTTTCGACGCATAGCATTAAAAAAATCAATGAATGACAAACGGCTTTACAGCGAATGTATGAACACAATAAGAACTAGGTTAAGCTTTAAGTTAGCAAAGACTGCATCGATGGTTATTAGATCTTCTCGAAAATCTGTCATTGACGATTCTTAAAAATTTTTATGGACCCATTTGCGGGTAACCTGTTTGACTGTACATAAAAAAAAATATTATTATTGATTTTTTATAAAAATAGTATACAATAGCCAAAGTATTTGAAACCCTCAAATGGGCCTCAAAAAATATGTTACATTGTTATGTATCCGCGGATTGCGATCGGCCCATCACCTATCTGACGAGATGATATAGTTAACCATTCTATCCGGGCGACGATACGCAGAGCGGCTTGCTCTTAAGCACATCGAAGCAGATTTGGCCAGTGACATGGATAGACGACATCTGATCCTTGCCATACAAACAGAGTACTGACCATTGTGCTTGTCTGCCAGTTTCTTTGCGATGGCCTTCAGAACCGCAGTAGCCTGAGTTCCCATTCCCCCAACTGATGACATAATGAACGGAACGAAAGAAGAGCGATTGACAATGCTTGTCTGCCAGTTTCTTTGCGATGGTCTTCAGAACCGCAGTAGCCTGAGTTCCCATTCCCCCAACTGATGACATAATGAACGGAACGAAAGATGAGCGTTCGACAATAATGAGCGTTCGACACCCCCTGATGCTGAAAACCTTTGAGTTTTTAGCATCAGGGGGTGTCCGCGAAGAGAAGGTTGACCTCTCAGTTGCAGTAGATGTGACATTGGATGATCTTTAGTGTGCAGAATTTTCCAAACAAGAGAGATATCTCGCTTGTCACGGATATATCGCAGACAAGGCATATTTAATATCTGTAGGCGTTTCCCGTAGCCAAAAATATGCAGACCTGAGACTAATTTAGTTGTTGATCTGAAGCACTTTCTCCAATGCACGGCGCATATAAGTAGTTTCGGGATAACAAGCTGGCGATGCGTATAAGATATGGATCAAGAAAAACGCATTTGCTAAGGTATGGTAACATAACGGATCTATGCCTATCAGAGCTAGACGAGTATGTCCTATTAAGCGTTTTGTGATGCAACACACGTGGTCTAAATGTTTTCGAGTGGATAAGCCAGCACAAACCCAAACTCCCAAATCTTTATATGAGTAGGTTCTTTCGATACTAATTGAACCAAACTGGTACTCACCTCCAAGATGATAACATGATCTTCGTGATATACACATACATGTACATTTAGCGGAATTGATCCCCAAGTGATTTCGTTTAGACCAATTGGATATAACGTCGACGTCGCTTCGTAAATGCTGTTTTACAAGATCGGAAATAATAGGTCGCCAAACTTTAAGATCATCTGCATATAATAAACTGAATGAACTTATATTTGGTATCAACTCGTTGATATAAAGACCGAATAAGATGGGAACCAATACACTTCCCTGTGGAACATCTAACAACAGTGGAAATGGACTCGACAGCGACTCACTTACTCGTACGACACTTTGTCGGTTGGAAAGGAATACACGAATCCAGTTTATGATTATCTTATCAAGATGAATGTGCTCTAACTTCTCAATAAGACGCGTGTGATTAACTGAGTCGAACGCTTTTGAGAAATCAAAGAAAATGACATCAACTGGTATACCTTGATCATAATAGTGATACCGATTTTCACCTGCATGTACAAGATTAGTAGTCGTGGAATAACCTTTACGGAAGCCATGCTGTGCTGGGTTCAAAATTTGAAATCTATCTAGAAATTCTATTATTCGTCGCTTAATCAATCTCTCTAGCACACGACAACACACGCAAGTGAGACTAATAGGCCTATAATTGTCAATGGACGAACTATCCCCTTTCTTATAAATAGGACAGATGATGGAATTCTGCCAATCAGAAGGAACAACGCAAAAAGCAAGATACGCAGAGAAAATATTGTAAAGCGGATGACATATTCTGTCAGCGATGTTGCGCATATATACGGGTGGTAAGCCATCTGGACCAGCACCTGATTTGCATTTAAGTTTTCGAAGCTCTTGGAGAATATCATTACTTTGGAAGAGGTCTCTGATGTCATCTCCGGGCGATTCAAATGTACACGGATCACCCATTGTCACATCCTTATGGTCAAGATTTAAAGAATGGAAATGATTTCCAAACATATTTGATATCTGCAAAGAATCAGTTATGAATTTCCCATCGTCACGCTGTATGCAATTTATAGGTTTACAGCTCGTATGCTTACCAGTCACATACCTAAAGAAAGAGCGGGGATCACGGTGACAGTTTATATTTAGCTGTTTTTCGAAAGATCGCCTATTAGTTCGCTTCATGGATGTATCGAGGTTTCGCCATTTCTTATAAGTGCTGAAATTAGCTCTGTCTTTACGATAGTCATTAAAGGCCTTACGTCTTATCTTTAAAGCATGTTTTATGTCGCTATTAAACCAAGGTGGTGAGATCGATGTCAAACACTGTTTACTCTGAAGAGGTGAGAAACGATTAAGGAGGTAGTACAGAGTATCCCTGAAAAAACTGCCATGAATATTCGACACCAACATCAAAAGCATCCAACCACTTTACCCCAATGAGATATTTATTTACTAGAACAAAGTCAGTTCTGGATGGATTTACAGACGACATCGGATTTACACCATGTCAGTAGACATCACTCAGACCAATCGAAATGACCACGTGATCTGAATAACCTATTGGGTCCAGATAGCTTAATCTATCGAGAATGTCATATGGTACAGTAAGGCATAAATCCAAAAGTGAATATGAATCCAGTGAAAATCTTGTACTCTGACTGACATGTTGATTAAGAGCCAAGCTGTTTATTAAGCCAAGTAGCTTCAAACTCTCGACATCGTAGTCATTGGAAATGTAATTAACCCAATTGACAGATGGCATATTGAAATCACCGAGTACAATAAATCTATCACAATAATTACTTCTCTCCATTAAAGCAGCTATGCTATCTGCGTTTGATCTTAGAGAACGATACACATTCAATACCGTTATCGGGTGTTGACAATATAGCTAAATACACAATGCTTTATTATGGTTAATAGCATCACTAAGAGTTTCAATTATTCGGAATTGAAGTCTATTAGAGATATACGCGATAACACCTCATCCAATCTTACCTGCTCTATCACTTCTACTTATGCTGTATCCCTCAATGAATATATCTACGTCTGCTATTGACGAGCTAAGTCATGATTCTGTGAAAATACCTACATCTGGTAAGATATCTTGAAAGAGACATTTTATTTCATCTAACTTATTAAGTAGACTACGAATATTCGAGTAAATGATTTTTAAACCACCATTATTTGTGCTCAACTTGAAGGAAGAATCGCGAAGAGATTTTCGAAATTCACGAATACATCGATCGACATTGAGGCAAACAAGGATTTATTTTAACGTGGCAAATGCGTGCCAGCGCACGCTTACATGATCACAACAAAACAAAACTGTGAATTAGGTGTCGAGAAGGTGTGAACGGAGGAGGTGTTTGAATGTGATAAAGGAGGGGGCGCGGCGGACGTCGAGAGAGAGTTGATTCCAGGCGAGTGAGGCGGCGACGAGGAAGGATCGGAGACCGTAGTTGTTGGAGTAATTAGGAACGTGGAGTAAGAGGGTATGACAGGAACGAAGCGATAGCGAGGTGGGGCGAGTATCGTCTAAGAAAGGAAGGTTGATGAACGATGGGGAGCCGACAGCGATGAGACGAAAGGTAACGAGAAGAAGGCGGAGTTTGATGCGGATGTGGATGGTGTGCCAGGAGAGTTTGGCAAAATATGTGGGTGTGGCCGAAGCGACGGAGACGAAAAAGCACTCGAACGACGGTGTTGATTATTCATTGTAGGGGTAGGATAATGGATTTTGGAGAATTGGCGAAAAGGCTAAGGCAGTAATCGATTTTAGGGAAAAGAAGCGATGAAAGAAGAGACATACAAGAACGGAAGTCGATAAGGGGGCGGATAAGGCGGATATCACGGAGAATTAAGTTAGATGAGCGGACCTTGTCATGGACGAAGGGTTTAAGGGAAAGGTGATCATCGAAATGGAAGCCTAAGAAAGTGAGATTGTGGACTATGGGGATGGTCGATGAGGCAAAATATACAGTTAGAGGAGATATGTTTGGTTTACGGGGGAGGATCCACATTATTTTGGACTTTTCGGGGTTTAGAACGAGATGGAGATTGGAGAGACTTTTGTAGATAGAAGAAAGACAGTTGGAGGCAGAAATGCCGATATCGTGCATGCGATGTGCGGGTGCATGAGCATAGATTAGAATGTCATCGGCGTAATGCATGACCTTAAAGGAGGCAAGATATAACAGTGAATATGACACGTATAAGGCGGAGGGCGCCAAAGTGGTAAGAAGGTTTGCAGGATTGAGCACATCTGACAGTTCATTCCAATAAATATGTAGACGCCTCCGCACAACTCGAAAATTTTGTATTGTCAATTTTTTTCACCCAACTCTAATCGACATGCTAACTGTGATTTAGCCTCTTTCAAACGTAATCGATCATCTATGCTCAGATCGCGTAGCAGACGTATACTCGAACCTTTCAAACGATGTGCGCCGTTAAAGATTATGTGAATAATTTCAGCAGAGTTGAACACTACTTTGAGCAGTCGGGGTCTCAACTCATTACTTATCTTACCGAGACGAAAAGCGCATTTATCTTAATGCTCTTAACAACTTCGTCTTGACATTCATGCGATACCACCGAAAGAATGGATTGTAAATGACCCAAGTCGTCATCTAATCGTGCCTGGCTATTTATAGCGACAGATACCTTTACGTTTGCAATAATTACACACTGTTCACGGTTATAAAAGTCTTCCCTTCTTCAAGGTACCTGACCAGAGTCATATGCAGATGCCATGCTATTAATTGAAGAAGTGTCTTGAGAGTTAATCCCATTTGCTTCTGAAACACCTCTAAGAAGTACAGACCTAGTAATGCCTACTTCATGTTGAATGTTACCTGGCGTCATTATTGAGGATTTTATGGATTCATGTTGAGGTCGTGCGGTTATTACTAAAGATCGTCATCGCGATATTTGCAGTTGTGAGTTGTGAGCCATTTTTGAGCGGACAGCAGATACGTTCGGTTCGTCGTTATCCACCCGGTTGTTATTACTACCAGACTGTGATTTGGCGATGTTAGTCAAGGTAGCACTTTTGTGTAGGTTGCATTCAGCTGATACGAATTCGGTAGAAACTGCGTTTACCGGGATAGATCCATTTGGGACTTGAGAAAATCCGTCACACTGCAATACCTTTTCCAATTGCTTTAAACGTTCAACCAAAACATTGATTTGCTTCGCCGCACAAAATCTACAATAGAATGGTGCCTCGTCATTAGTATCATCACCCAAATCACAAATTTTGTGTGACCGATGTCCAAATTTGACAATTGCTAGTTGAACATTCCACTTGTACACTCTCGAATTTCCTGTTGTTGTCGGTATCCCCTGAGTTTGCTTGCCTAACTTTTGATACATTTTTCTTCTTGGCACACATTGTCAGGATTCTCGATTCGTCTTTGATTGTTCAATGATAATTGAACAATTATTGTATGTTTTTTTTATTGTAAGTAGTTAATTTAGTAGCCTAAAATGCTCAAATTAGTCCAAATTGAATCAGCTAACTGAGTCTACGTATTGTTATATAATTATAAAATAAACAAAACATAATAATGCTAAATCAAAATTTAATAATTAAATAATAAAATTAATAATTGTTTTTAGATTTTCTATAATTTAAATCAAGTTAAAAAATAAAAATAACAAATAACAAATAAAAAATAAAATTTAAAATAAACTTCATTTTTATGAATTGACTAATAAATAACAGACGTTGTATCAGAATAAGAATTAGAGGTCATCAGGAGGAACTGCTATGCTCTCAGGTTTCGGCCCCTAACTCCTCAACCAAACATAACAGCTGGGCCAAATACATACTAATGATGTATTTTCTCTGAAATAACTATCTAGTATCTGATTCGAATGCAAAGTATTTTATTTATTATCCATCCATTAAAATTTGTCACTTGAGAGTTTAAATTTATTCTTTATATTATTGTGTTGATTTATATATTTTACTATTTTCTGCTTGATGTTATTTTTATAGTAACCTAGTTTAAAATATGTATCTATTAAATTATTAAAATGATTTTGAAGAAAGCCAATATCATTACATATTGTTGCAATTCTTAAAATTTCATTATTTAATGTATTATATTTTATATAATATGGTATGCATGAATGCTCATGCAAAAATATGTTTCTTGTAAATTTAAATATGTCATCTTTACGATATAAATTAATGGTAGTTTTAGTTAAACTACCATTAATTCTGGATCTCAATGTAAAAAAAACACAATGTCGGTAAAACAAAAAAATCCAAATCTGGTTCGATTTCCTATGAGAGCGATACACTGTTCAACGTACGCTGAAATTCTCGGATGTTCCGGCAGTCAATTGCAGATGACTGGAGATGTTCCAACTATTTATTGCTCGATCTCTGATATCGTGATAGTGTCGATGGACTTTTTTACGATGTTTGAGCGTTAGTCGATGTCCACGTAATTGCTTGGAGTTGGGTATGCAAAACATGAAGTTGAGGGGATGAGTGGGTGATAAAATTGCCCTCCATACCAGCATAAGATCAGCTTTTACCAAACTTTCGCAAACCGTTGAAACACCTAGGATTTCTAACTTCTGGACAAACAGCAGGTCTTTGACAGTGGGAACAAGACGAGTAGCCGATCGGAGAATCGATTCGTAACCCACAATGTTCTTGCGCAGATCTGGATACGCTGCGGGAGATGCGTATAGCATGCGAGATTCGATTAGTGCCTTGTATATTATTCTAAAGCTACATACCTCTAGTGATCCAAAAGATCGTTTAATGATGCCAATAGTACGACGGCAATTGGCTGAAACTTTATTTACGTGAGCGCTCATATCGAGCGTATTAAGCGTAGATACCCCTAAACATTGATTTTATCTGTAGAATCAATCGACATGTTTCCAATTTTATAAGAGCAACGAATGTCTGGGGAGCCGATCCGCATATAAATAAATTTAGTCGAATTTATCATCAGCCCATTGGATATACACAATTTATTTATAGAACCTTGAACCAGTAATATATGGAAACTTGAACCAGTAATATATGAACCTTTACACACCATATTCGATTTCTCCTCGTCAACAGGCTGTATACTATCAGATTGGAAATGTTCTATAATCCGACTTCTCTGCAAAAAAGGCGACCGTAATCTAGCAAGCAACTATCGGCCAAAAAAGGCCTTACAAAAGTTTGATATCGGCCTTAAAAAAGTTATCGGCCTTAAAAAGGTTTGATAACAAGTAAACATATATTTGAGATCTAAAGTAAATACAGCAAGCATCGACGACAACCTTCGACGACAACCATCGACGACAACCATCGACGACAACCATCGACGACAACCATCGACGACAACCATCGACGACAACAATCGACGACAACCATCGGTTGAAAAAATGATTGAAATACATTCTTACAAGTTTATGGGAGGACGTAAGAAAACAACAGAGACCGACACCAACTATGGACAACTTCAAGTACAGTGCTCGATACACGACTGCAGCGTCTGGACAACAATCGCCTGTGACAAGTACAAGGCTAAAGAAAAGTTCGTATGTGGTTTTTGTGCCAACAAACTAATCTGCAACTTTTCCAATAAGCACATATCAACATCCAGCACGTCAACTCAAACTACCCCCGTCGTTTCTAATGTCTTTTCTCCACCCACCGACCCTACACCATATACACTTTCCATTCCATGTCATCTTCACTCCCTGACACCCCACGTCGCGTCCTTCCCGTCTCGTTTCTCAATAACTTGCATCCATCAATCAAAATCACCTCCACCAACCTCCACTATCCTTCCACTCATAACCTTTCCTCACATCGTTTGCCACCCTCTTTATTATCATTATCCACCATGTCGACCGTCGTCAAACCAAATCCCTCCAAATCATCAACTGCCAGCTCTTCTATCGTGAAGAGCTGGCAGTCGTCCTCCTTTACGGTGGCGCTTTCCTTCTCGCGATCGTGGCGTCAGTGTCACTAATATTACGCCTTCCAACTCCTTATCTCCACAAGCACGTCTGTACCACGATGTTTCCACCTTCAGATCCATCCTCTCGTCTATTGTTCCTGCGGATAAACCATCCTTTTTCAAGGACATTTCTCCTGTCGCATTCATCCGTCTAAACAAATCTTCTCAATCTAATCCTTCCCAGCCCCTCTCCTAAAAATTGTTTTCAAACATTGCTGTCACGCGTATTCTGTCCACTCTCAACGATTTAAACTCATGTCATCTTCAACCAATCGAATTTTCCCCGATCGCACCCCGTCTTAAATCGCTCAAATCTCTTCAGCCCGCATCGAAAAACGCCGTCGCGAGGAAAACAGCGAAACTTCACTCGCCATCCGAAACATAGACGGAAATTTTCTAATTGTCCACACCCGTCCAAAAATTCGATGGCGCTCCATCTCTCCTATGTCTTCTCCACTAGTCTCTTTCGCCACAGCACACGGTTTCCGCCTCGGTCTCCTCAACACTAGATCTATTCTCAATAAATCCGATCTTATCCTCAACCTATTCACCAAGCAATTCATCGATCTCTTCTGCCTCACCGAATCCTGGCACTCAGATTCCGACGACCTTTCCATTCGCCGTCTGCTCTCTGCCGGTTGCTCCCTAGTCGAATCCGCCCGCCCCCTCAGCTTATGCCCTTCTAAATCCTCTAATCATGGCGGCATCGTCGCATTCGCGCGTCACCCAGCGTCTCTTCGCAAAATCAATCCCCCTTTCAGTCCTTGCTCTTTTGAATTGCTCACTTGTCGTTATTCTAACCCGATCACTCTAGATCTCGCCATTGTATACCGTCCTGGTTCATCAGCTCCTACAGCCTTATTTTTTACCGAACTCGCTGACCTCCTTTCTCATTGTTCTTTGTCCTCAATCCCTTCACTCGTTCTAGGCGACTTCAATATCCGCCTAGACCGCCCCTCTTCCACAGATTCCATCCGCTTCATCAACATTCTATCCAACTACAATTACAAACTAATCTCCACTGCCCCCACACATATACTTGGTGGGGCACTCGACATCATCGCTGTTCCCGATCATTTTGCTGCCTAAACCTCACTGTCCATCTCTGATCCTGGTCTATCCGATCACTTTCATATGGTTGAACTATTTTTACCGAACTCGCTGACCTCCTTTCTCATTGTTCTTTGTCCTCAATCCCTTCACTCGTTCTAGGCGACTTCAATATCCGCCTAGACCGCCCCTCTTCCACAGATTCCATCCGCTTCATCAACATTCTATCCAACTACAATTACAAACTAATCTCCACTGCCCCCACACATATACTTGGTGGGGCACTCGACATCATCGCTGTTCCCGATCATTTTGCTGCCTAAAAATTCACTGTCCATCTCTGATCCTGGTCTATCCGATCACTTTCATGTGGTTGTGATTTCACTCACAACCACACTCCTCATCACACACCTACAATCCTACGTCGCCCTTGGAAAAATCTTGACCTCTCCCTTCTCCTCTCTGCCTTACTCAAATCGTATCTATCATTACCCACAATAACATATTCATCTCCTCATGATCTCGCCTTTCTTTTCGACTCTGAACTCACATCCACTCTCGATATTCTCTTGCCCTTCAAGTCTCACCCACACCGTCGCTTGCACCGTGCCCCATGGTTTGACATCCAATGCCTACTCTCAAAGCGTCGACTCCGCCATGTTTTTCGAGTCTATCACCAGCTCTCTCAGACGTGATTTCCGCTCGATCACTCCGTCTTTCCGTGATTCCTATCTTGCTCTTCGCCGGTCTCATCTCAACCAACTACGTACCAAATGCAACTCCTTCTGGCAGCATAAAATCATCACTTCATTCAACTCTAAGACTCTCTGGCATACTTTTAACTCAATCCTTGCTCGCTACTCTTCGCCGTGCAACATCAATGCCAATGATTATTCGTCATTTCTCCAGACTAAAGTATCCACGTTGCTCTCTCACACCCCGGTCCCCATCCTATATCATTCTGCTCAGTCTAGCCTAATCATTCCGGAACTCTTTCATCTTCTCCCTGTCTCACCTACAGAAGTATCATCTGTCCTCATGTCCTTGCCCAACAAAACCTCGCCTGCCGATTCCATGCCTACTCACATATTAAAATTTATATGCTCATCGATATCCCCATTTCTCACAACCTTATTTAACTCGTCCATCCGCAGTCGTATCATTCCTTCACAATGGAAATCCGCAATCGTTCGTTCCCTCCTAAGAAACAATCGCTCGACCCCTCCCTTCCTTCTAGCTATCGCCCCATTTTACTACTCCCTACTCTTTCTAAGCTCTTAAAACGCATCATCTTAATACAGATCAACCCTTATCTCTCCTCATCCAATCTGTACCCTCCTTTCCAATCCGCTTTCCGCTCTAATCACTCCACAAATATCGCAAGCATAAAAATGTACAACGACTTACTCATTTCTCAAGACAAGGCTCTATATAGTGTTCTCATCTCCATCGACCTCTCCTCCGCATTCGACATTTTCGACCACTCCGTCCTCCTCTCTCGACTTCGTAATGATTACGGCTTTTCTTCCTCCTCCGTAGCATGGTTTGCATCATATCTATCCGACCGTTCCTTTCGCGTCTGTTCTAATTCATCATCCTACCCTCCCATCCCTATTTTTGCGGGGTCCCACAAGGTTCAGTCCTAGGTCCCCTCCTTTTCTCTCTTCTGCTTGGCGATATATCTCCGTTTATCAAACCTTACTCCTTTAACGTCATGCAATACGCCGAGGACATCCTCATCTATTCTCATGCACCCGCACATCGCATACACGATATCGACATTTCTGCGGCCAACTTTTTTCTTCTATCTACAAACGTCTCTCCAATCTCCATCTCGTTCTAAACCCCGAAAAGTGCAAAATAATGTGGATCCTCCCCCTTAAACCAAACATATCTCCTCCCACTGTATATTTTGCTCATCGATCTTCCCCATAGTCCACAATCTTACTTTCTTAGGCTTCCATTTCGATGATCACATTTCACTCAAACCCTTCGTCCGTGACAAGGTCCGCTCATCTAACTTAATTCTCCGTGACATCCGCCGTCTCCGCCCCCTTATCGACTTCCGTTCTTGTATGACTGTTCTTTCATCGCTTCTTTTCCCTAAAATCGATTACTGCCTTAGCCTTTTCGCCAATTCTCCAAAATCCATCATCCTACCCCTACAACGAATAATCAACACCGCCGTTCGAGTGCTCTTTCGTCTCCGTCGCTTCGACCACACATCCACATATTTTGCCCAACTCTCCTAGCCCACCATCCACATCCGCATCAAACTCCGCCTTCTTCTCGTTACTTTTCGTCTCATCGCTGTCGGCTCCCAATCGTTCATCAAACTTCTTTTCTTAGACGACACTCGGCCCACCTCGCTATGGCTGCGTTCTCGTCATACCCTCTTACTCCACGTTCCTAAATACTCCAACAACTACGGTCTCCGATCCTCCCTTGTCGCCGCCTCACTCGCCTGGAATAAACTCACTCTCGACGTCTGCCGCGCCCCCTTCTTTATCACATTCAAACTCCTCCTCCGTTCACACCTTCTCGACACCTGATTTACAGCTTTGCTTTGTTGTGGTCATGTAAGCGTGCGCTGGCACGCATTTGCCACGTTAAAATAAATTTTTTTAATAAGCCTTACCTGCATTGCTTGTAAAGTGCTAGAGAAACTGCTTTTTAAACGAATCATCGTGCACTTGCACCAGTAATAAATGAAACTTTACACACCATATTATATTTCTCCTTGTCAATAGGCTGTATACCATCAGGTTGGAAATGTTCTACAATCCGACTTTATACAAAAAGGCGACTGTAATCTAGCAAGCAACTATCGGCCAATAAGCCTCATCTGCGTTGCTTGTAAAGTGCTACAGAAACTGCTTTTTAAACGAATCATCGGGAGCTTAGAAGGAAACCAAGTACTCTGCGACAACCAGCATGGTTTCGGCCCAGGAAGATCTACTGTCACAAACCTCGTACTTGCGAGAAGTGATTGGACCAGATATGCCGAGGCTGGAGTTAGTGTTGATGTTTTGTTTTTCGACCTCAGCAAAGCATTTGATTGGATATACTATGATGTCCTTCTTATAACTTTGGAACAGTACGGCATCAGAGGAACCCTCCTAAATTGGATTAACTCCTTCCTTAGAAATCGGAAGATTAATGTATTGGCAAATAAACATATGTCAAAGACAAGAACTCCTGGTCGCGGTGTTCCTCAGGGATCGGTACTCAGTCCATTGCTCTTTATTCTTTACATCAACGAGCTTACTACAGCTATTTTGAGTCCAAGTGGTTTATATGCCGACGACTTGAAAATTTGGGGACCAATAATCAATAGCCGAGATCCAATGATACTCCAGAGAGACATTGATAATATTAAGGTATGGTGTAATCAACGGGGACTGGTATTAAACCCCGATAAGTCAAAACATATGCGCATCGGACATCTACACATCAATTCGTCATATACCATTGACGGAAGAGAAATTGAAACAGTTCCCCAATTTCAAGGCCTTGGAGTGATTGTAAATAGAAGCATATCGACCATCCCACACACCAGTCATACAGTTGCTAAATGCCGTCGAATTTTAGGACTTATTAGAAGGACCATTGGCCAGCTTGACACATCCAGTTTTAAGTTAATTTACAATGCTTATGTCTTATCTTTAATGAGATACGCTTCACCTGCCTGTCACCCTCAAACTACGACAGAGATGAAGCTGTGCGAATCCATATTGTATGACTTCTTGTATGACTATCATATCTTCTCTCCTTTTTTCTAGACTCGAATATTGCCTTAGTCTATTTTCCAACTCAACTAGATACACTCTTCTTCCCCTACAACGCATCGTCAACGCAGCTGTTCGAATTCTCCTCCGTCTTCGTCGTTTTGATCATACATCCTACCATCTTGCTTCTCTCGATTTGCCTACAATTTATTGTCGTGTTCAAATTCGTCTTCTTATAGTTGCTTTCCGCCTTGTAACTTTTCATACCCCTTCATTTCTAAACCTTCCTTTTCTTGATAATTCTCGTTCTGTTTACTGTTCCTTGCGTTCCTGTAATTCCCTTCTTTTACATGTCCCAAACTACTCTACCTCCTTTGGACTCCGCTCCTTCCTGGTGGCTGCTCCTCTATCGTAGAATCATCTGCCCATTCATATACGCCAATCAACTTCCCTGCCGTGCTTCAAACGAAAAATCCGATCCCATTTAAACAATTTATCTGTTTGACTTTACATTTTTGTTTGTAGACTTGTAAGCGTACAGCTTGTACGCATTTGTCACATTAAATAAATTTGTATTATTATTAAAAGAATTCAGTTTAAAGAATGCAGTTTAAACTATCTTGTTATCCCAATTAACTACTTACAATTGACATTAAAAAATTTAGATATTAAAACTCTTACAATAAATAACATACAAATGTCGTTAAAAATAATTCTTGGTTATTAAAACTCTTACAATTATAATCATCTTACAATTACAACATCATACAATCTAAAGTAAATACAATTAACAAACATCTTACAATTCACAATCGGAAGAGCAAGGTCCTTGCTAAATGGTCCGAGGAAAAACTTCATAAATGCAACTTTGCTGCACTTGTAATGGTCCTGCAGCTCGCTGTAAGGGTTGACAATGTGCGAAAAACAATAGATAATGCACAAATTGTCGAGCTTCTGATTGTCTGAATTCTTCTAAAATGGAAATTGTTCATGCGAATCCTTACGATGGATGTTCAGATTCTGCCTCCCAGTCAAATAAAATTAATAAGGTTGCAGGTAACCCTTCTATTAACTTCACAGCTACTAAATCCGTAATGAACATACCTAAATCTCCGCTTACCGAGGTCTTATCGATGAGACAAGTTTACCACAATGTCATCAAATGGCGTCCCAACTTATTGATGTTACCAGCGTGTACTGCTAGTCGTATGGTCATCAAGATACTGACATCTTTCTATTCGTGCGTTGCAAGCAATGGGATGGACGCAAATTTTTCCTTGATAAAGGCAATAGTATTTTCTCATTGTATTTTGCAGAGATTACAAACTTCGAGAATTGGGATAGTAAGAAAAACCTTAGAACGCAGACTAGCACTTTGGGAATCTGGGAAAATAGGCGAAATGTACAGCGAGGCAAACTATCTGCAGAGTGAAAGATCTTTGCGGAATGACAAGAATGATATGGATTGGACTAAGCGCTATCGAAATTTAGTGACTCGTGGACGGTTGGCAGCAAGTACATCCATTTTGGAAGGTGAAACTCTATCCCGAATACTATCACCCGACGAATGCATAAACAGCAAGTCCGTTAAGGAAGCACTATCTGATCTTCATCCTCAAGCAGCACCTATGATGCATAGTGCATTACTCTCCGATTACTTACCTGGAACAGTTACTCATCAAACTAGCCGATATTTCGTCTTGGACGATCAATGTATTATTCGTGCTTGCAAGCAAACTCAAGGTGGAGCTGGTCCATCTGACCTAGACGCACTCGGCTGGAGGCACATGTTAACGAAATTTGGATAGGACTCGATAATTTTAGCACGGTCCCTTGCTTCATTTGCGATAAGGCTAGCGACTGAGTCAGTGGAACCCATTCAACTAGAAGCTTTTACAACTTGTCGCTTAATTTCCCTACAAAAGAAATCGGGTGGCATTCGGCCGATTGGAATCGGGGACACCGCAAGACGAATAGTTAGCAAGGCAATAATAGAGATCGTAAGAAAGGATATTCAACAGGTGGCCGGGATTTCCCAGCTAGCTGCGGGACAGAAAAGAGGTATCGATCATGCTGTTCACTCACTACGTGCAAGGTATACATCAGGACGTGACATGTGTATGCTAGCCATAGACGCTTCTAATGCGTTCAACAAGCATATATCCTCCCACTGTATCTTTTGCCTCATCGATCCTCCCTATAGTCCACAATCTCACTTTCTTAGGCTTCCATTTCGATGATCACCTTTCCCTTAAACCCTTCGTCCGTGACAAGGTTCGCTTATCTAACTTAATTCTCCGTGACATCCGCCGTATCCGCCCCCTTATCGACTTTCGTTCTTGTATGTCTCTTCTTTTATCGCTTCTTTTCCCTAAAATTGATTACTGCCTTAGCCTTTTCGCCAATTCTCCAAAATCCATCATCCTACTCCTACAACGAATAATCAACACCGCCGTTCGAGTGCTCTTTCGTCTCCGTCGCTTCGACCACACATCCACATATTTTGCCCAACTCTCCTGGCCCACCATCCACATCCGCATCAAACTCCGCCTTCTTCTCGTTACTTTTCGTCTCATCGCTGTCGGCTCCCAATCGTTCATCAACCTTCCTTTCTTAGACGATACTCGCCCCACCTCGCTATCGCTTCGTTCCTGTCATACCCTCTTACTCCACGTTCCTAATTACTCCAACAACTACGGTCTCCGATCCTTCCTCGTCGCCGCCTTACTCGCCTGGAATCAACTCCCTCTCGACGTCCGCCGCGCTTCCTCCTTTATCACATTCAAACACCTCTTCCGTTCACACCTTCTCGACACCTGATTCACAGTTTTGTTTTGTTGTGGTCATGTAAGCGTGCGCTGGCACGCATTTGCCACGTTAAAATAAATCTTTTTTTTGTCACATCCAATGCTTGGTATTTTATTTTCTTCACTAGTCCGCCCTCATCTGGAATACTGCATCCATGCATGCTTTCCTACCACTAAGCGAGAATTGCTCGACTATGAGTCGGTACTGAAGTGAGGTTCAAAGATATGCTTTAGGGCTGGAACGTCTTACCGCATGCGCCTGTGTGTGCTAGGGATAAGCTCGATTCGTGAAAGATTTGTCTTACTAGACTTGTCCTGACTTTGGGCGATTGTTAACAAACTTGATCGCTTCCCCGCTAAAATCCTTGGATTGGGAAGTAGGACATTACGCGGTCACTCTAAAGCGCTGTAAAAGAAGCACCATTCTCAATCGCCCGCCAGCTTTCGACTGTCACATCGCGCGCTCAACTTGTGGAATGTGTTGCCTGAGAAAGTCGTCGCTGCTTCTTCGATGAAGCACTTCAAGCGACTGTGGCTAGCATGGATGGAGAATCGACACTAGCACGTTAACGGATATATTGAATCCTGCTGATCTTGATGCTGAATTTATTTGTAATTTATTTACTGCTGAATTTATTAACTGAATTTATTTGTATTTTTTTGATCAGGCAAAACACCTAAGCTAACGCCTTGTATTTAATATTATAATTTAGTTAAATGTATTGATAAACTTTAGTCTATGGACGCAGTTTATCGATAGTTATAAAAAGACACGAAATTACTTCTCGGGGCTATCAATGCTAAATATTTCGTCAGTAACATATTTATAAATACAGTTAGCATAAAAGATGTAGGAAATTAAACAAATGCTGATCAATATGCAAAGCAGACACAATACAAAAAATCAAATGAACACACTTATCAATTAATTCAAATAGAGCCACTATATTCATTTTTTAAATTCCACGTATGCATGTTATCATTATCTTTAAACTAAGGTTATTATAACTTTATTTCCGTTGTAGATAAAAAAATTTAATTCAAAAAAATGTTGAATAAAAGCTCATTTGTTTAGTCTGTTATATTCTATTACCCAATTTATTCATCACTAAATTTCATCAAGGTGTATTGCACGAGTGAAACAATGACGTCCGCAAATCATGATACGATTAGAATTCACTGCTAACTCGCATCGAACACCGTGTTAAAAGATTTGATAGACGACAAGGCGTTGTCAGTCAACATTTTTAAACTTTGTAAACGTAATTTTGATTACTTTCTAATGACGACAACAAACAAGTTTGAATGATTGATAATGCGCGTCAGTAGCAACGTTTATAAGTTGATCGAATACTGTGAAACTTACGAGTTCTCAATGGAAACGCTAACAAATAATACATTAGAAAGCCAAACGAAATTTTGGCAAGATATATGCTGTCCATAAGAGTTCAATGGCCGAATGAATATATAGATTTAAAAACTCCTATTTCAATTTCCAATAATACTAAAGTACAGAGGAATGTTTATTCAAAATTCCAATTCAAAATTCAAATGCAAATTTTCAGTAACATACTGTTACCATCTTCAGCCTGCCACTTTTAAAAAATGTAAGAATTTATTAAGGTACAAAAAAATAAAAAATAAAACCAGTTTAAGCATGTTTTTGCTGTTATATATCACTAACATCTGCAATGCCGTTATGGTACTTTGATATTTCATGTTTTCACCGTATGAGTTCAAAAGAATAAAAAATGTACAGCAAGAACAAAACGTGAACACAATTTTTCAGATTCAGTAGTAGTTTTTTTGTAAGAGTAGTAGTTTTTTTGTAACGTCGAAATTTGTCGGGGCGCAGTATCGAGCTTATTTCAAAATTACAGCGAAACGCAGTTTATCAGCAGTATTGGATTGCACCGACAACAATAATAAGAAATGCAGTTTATCGGCGAAAAAATGAATCAAAATGTAAACGTCGGAGCTGATCAAACGAATACTGTTTTGCACTCAAAATCTGTTCAAATGACATCTAACCTGCTTCATACAGACAGTGGAAAGGTAAATCTTTCTGAATTTACAACGACTGAGATAAGTGAAGTTTTGTGTGTTGTAAAAGATGGGAAGGTTCTTCCCCCTGTTCAAAGATTAAAGAATTTGGTAATTATAAATATAAATAAGCCTACAGAAAAGCACCTGCTATTTAACATTTTTCTCAGAAAGTTCTGCGCTTCGTTTCCAAACAGAATAATATTCAATTCGGTTAAACTGTTTGATGCTAAGATAAAAATCTCGTTCACTTCTTCTAACTTGGCTGCAGAATATATTAAATTTTTTCACAGCGAACTCTCCAATCTAGGAGAACTACTAGAAAAACTGATACAGGGGACGGTCAAAATCACTGGCCTTCCTTGTCACATGGATAATTCAGATATACACTTGTTGGAAAAGTCCTTCAAATTAACTAATTTCCATTCGATCACTAGCAAGTCTGGTAACCCGATACCGGTTGGCTTCAGCTCCACTTCGGTGGAGCTGAAGCTTTACCGAAGCTTCGGTGGAACAGGGGGAAATCCTGGCCAATTCCAGGTATAACCCGTTTATGGGGTTTAACTTACATTTCTGCTTGATTGACAAAGACGAATTTACCTTCCCGGACTGCAGCCGGTGCCATAAATGGGGGCACTGGGCCTCCAGCTGCAGTGCTGTGTCTTTCTGTGGGAGGTGTGGGAAGTTGGAGTGCCCCTCCCTTCTGTCTTCTCTTTCCTGCGATTCCACTCCAGCCTGTTCCAACTGCGGTGGGGTTCATCCCGCCTGGAGCAGAAAGTGCTTCTTCTTCAAGGCTTATAAAGCGTTATAAAGCATCAACATTGCTAAACGTTAGCAATGTTGTGAAGCCGGTCTCTAATTCTTTCGCTTCAGCTGCTTCCACCCGGATGAACGACAGTGATCTTCTAAAAATAGTTGACGAGAGAATGGCTTCATTTCATAGGGAAATCCAAGGCATGATTATTGCTCTGATTTCAATTCTGTGCTCTAACAAGGAGATTCCTATAGCAATTACGACACCATCAAATAAAAGGGGGCATCGGCTCATCCCGTCCCCCCGCAATCAAAATTGGCGAACTCATTAAGAAGCAGAAGCAGCGCCGGGGAAATGAAGACAAACTTGCCCAGGGGCATGAAGGATATTCAGTGAAAAAGGATCACGAGTACTCTGCATTGCGACGGATTAGTTGGATGGGGGATTGCCTACCTAGACAGAGCTAGGTGCAGGAAGAATTCCCTTCCCACCACTAGCCCCACCTGTGGTAGGTACT